>JBAMBR010001698.1:0-18202 GCA_037044475.1 Zaprionus obscuricornis
GTATTATATGTGTGTATGTGTGTGTAGGGGTATGCGTGTGTATATTTTGTAAATGACTGTAAATCGTTTTCATATGCAAATGTCAACGACGCAGCAGCTCATTAAACATTTACATAAATGTTAAACCACAAAAAAAAAAAAAAAAAAAAAATGTAAAATGTGAAAGAAAAAATTTTAAATTAAATTTCTTATTCATTTGTTTTTTTCTTCTTCTGCTTGTTTACTTACAGGTGCGTATCAAATGATAAAGAATAATGATGTTTATGGTCGTCCCCCCTATGGCCTGCCTCAAGTCCTGGATTATTGAGGCAGTCATATTGTGTATGCCAAGAAAATAAAAAAAAAAAAAAAAAAAAAATACATAAATAACTCGTAAATACATTAATGTTAAGGCTAATGCAAATGCAAATGCTAATGCTAATATAAATATTAATGCTAGTGCAAATACTAAATGTTAATTTTGTAAGCTGTTTTTTAGGTCAATAAGTTTTTTTTTTTCTTTATTTTTTTTTTTATTTCCACCAATCAACCCTCCGCTTAATTTCCCAATCCAGAAACAACTAGTCTTGGCAGTGTGTGTGTGTGTGTGTGTGTGTGTGTGTTGTATTTAATAACAGTCTGTGAAATTAGTCAATCGCCACAACAACCAAAAAAGTTAGATACACTGAAAAAAAAAATAAACACTGGAAAAACAAAAAATACAAAAAAAAAAAAAATGTTGCAGACTCGCTAATCAAGTTGACCTTTGCGACAAGTTGTTGTTGTAGTTGATATTACTGTGCTGACTTTTCAAATTAGACAACAACAACAATAGCAACAAAAGCAGCAACGACAACAAAAGAAGCAGAAAGAAAAAAAAAATAGCGTTGAAAACAAATCAACAAATAAATAAAGTCCAAATTGTTGTACATATAACACACTAGATATATCTATACTATATAAATATATATATACACACACACACACACATACACATACATACGTGTGATATGAGATGAATAAGCAAGCACACAAAAGACACTGAGAGAGAGAGAGAGAGAGAGAGAGAGTGAGATATAAGCAGACAAAGATAGAAACAGACAGCGATACAGACGATGAGATAAAGTCCACTAAAAAAAACCACAATACTATATATATAATAAAATGATCTTTATACAAATGTGTCGCACCCAACAACAACAACAACAACAAAAGCAACAATAGCTGCTGTCAAATTGTCATTGAACGACTTATTAATGCTCTAAAGCATTAATAGTAATATCAATAAATATAGAACAAAATATACTATGAATGTTTGTCTATATATGACAAATTTTACATAACAAAATTGTCGGTCAATTTTGAGAGAAATAAAAAATTTTTGAAATAGCTGCAGTTGCAGTTCATTTTCAATTTTGTTTTTATTTTCTTAAAATTATTTTCGTTTAAATTAAATTAAATTAATTTTCAATATATATATATATATATATATATATATATTTTTTTTATTTTTTTTTTTTTTGATTAATTCTAATGTGATTAAATCATAAAATATCTTTTAAATTAATTTAAAGCATTTTCAATATTATTTTTGAATAATTTTAAAATGATTAAATTATTAAATTTTCTTTTAAATTAAATTAAATTTAAATTAATTTTGAGGAATTTTCAATATTATTTTTGATTAATTATAATATGATTAAATTATAAATTATTTTTTTAAATTAAATTGAATTTAAATTAATTTTTTCAATATTATGTTTGATTAATTTTAATATGATTAAATCATAAAATTTCTTTTAAATTAATTTAAAGCATTTTCAATATTATTTTTGAATAATGTTAAAATGATTAAATTATTAAATTTTCTTTTAAATAAATTAATTTAAATTTAAATTAATTTTGATTAATTTTCAATATTATTTTTGAATAATTTTAAAATGATTAAATTAAAAAATTTCCTTTTAAATTAAATTAAATTTCAATTTCAATTAATTTTCAAGTATTTTCAATATTATTTTTGATTAATTCTAATATGATTAAATTATAAAAAATTCTTTTAAATTAAATTGAATTTAAATTAATTTAAATCTTTTTTTTTTTTTGATTAATTCTAATATGATTAAATCATAAAATTTCTTTCAAATTAATTTTAAGCATTTTCAATATTATTTTTGAATAATTTTAAAATGATTAAATTATAAATTTTCTTTTAAATTAAATTGAATTCATTAAATTTAAATTTAATTGAAAATTTATTTTATTTTCGATTTTTTTTTTTATTTTTTTTGTCTGTTGAAATTGTCTAAAAATTTCTGACACATTTTTTTTTCTTTACTTTATTTTATGTATAATTTTTCGTAAAGTTTCATAAATTTTTCATAAATGACAAATTGTCAATAATAATTCAACGTCAAAATTGGTTTAAAATTTCAAACGAGAATTTATTTTATTTTTTTTTTTTTTTAATTTTTGTTGTCATTTCAAGGTAATGTTAAAACTAGAAAAAGAAAAAAAATATATATAAAGAAATAAATTTATTATTTGACAGTTAGGCACAAAAGAGTCAAAAAAAGATTGCGTGAAAAATAACTTAAAAATAGTTGAGAAAAAAAAAATAAAAAATTATTAAAAAATTATTCTAAAAATTATTTTTGCTTAAAAATAATTGAATATTTGTTGCCTAAAAAATGAAACATAGAACAAATTGAGCAGCACTGTGAGAAATAGTATGCATAAAAGCACAATTGCAAAAGCTCTTTCAATGCAATTTGTATGCAATTTTTTTAAAATTGTTTATTAATAATAATAAACTTTGTACTTAAGGCAAAGGAAAAAAAAATATATATTTCATACATAAAAATAAACTTTTGCTTGGCACTTTCTAGCGTGATTTTATTATTATTATTATTATGCAGCTCAGCTCGTTAAGCACTTTTGTAGCTCAATCTAAAGCAAAAGAGAGAGAGAAAGAGAGAAAGAGGGAGAGAGAGAGAGAGAGAGAAACAGCCTTGATGGAGGGTACAAAACTCAAGCAGTAGTAGAACTATATACCGCAATACTAGTATTAAATATGATTGTGCACTTTATGTGCAATGCCTTTCAGTTCAGTTGTCGCACTGATTTATATATCTCTTTCTCTGTCTAGCTAGCTCTATCTAGCTCGCTCTCTCTCTCTTTGCCTTCAATTGCTTTCAATTGAACTAAATTCGTTGACTTTATTTTTTTTATTGCACTTGTCGTTTAGCCGCACGATCAGCTGCTGTTGCTGGCGCACACACACACACAGTGCGCGCCAAAAAAATCTGTGCAACTGCTGTGAAAATCGAGCAAAATCGTTAAATGTTAATAATAATAAAAAAAAAAGCAGTCAGAAATAAGAGATAAAAAATAATAATAATAATAATAAAACTTTGATGTTTGTGACCTAATTCGATCGACAGATTTCAACGATCGAACATACAGACACAGAGATGATCAGTTGGATTCTTAAAACTGGTTATAATAAGGAAATCAAATACAACAACAACAATAACAACAAGACAACAATACGCAAAAGCGACAAGTTAAAAAGTCAACAACGCGCCTCAAAATCATAAAAGTGTGCAAACAATTTCAAAGCTTTATGCGCTTTGGGGTTTGGGGCCGCTGGGTTCGTCGTAGCCAAGTATTGTCTCGCCTGAGTCTCTTGTCTGCTGTGACTTTGACTGCTGCTGCTATTGCTGCTGCTGCTGCCATATATCTCACTGTCTTTCTAACACTGTTGCTTGTTAGCTGCTTGTCAGTTTTGTCAGTTGTCGCTTTTGTTGTTTACTCTGCATTAACATAATTCAATAAATTAACCAATAAGAGTTTCTTTAACTTCCTTCTACTTCTACTTCTTCGTCTTGTTTTTTTTTCGTTTGTCTTTTCTGTATTTCAAGGCACATGGTTGAAGCTATATTTTTTTTTTTAATATATTTTTTTTATTCAATTTTTTTTTTGTGTAAAAAAAAAAAATGAGAAAAAAAAAACAAAATGCCGTTTGGTGTTTGGGTCAATAGACTTTCAGTTGATTTTCATTATTAATATTATTTTTTTTGTTGTTATTTGAGCTCTTGCTGCTCTCTTGTTATTGTTGTTGTTGTTGTTATTTGATTTGTTGTCTATTGTTATAATAACTAACGGTACAACACTATGACCCCAACGAGGAAGGTCAGCTGCTCGTCGTCTGCACAGTTTTAGCGCTAGTTCCACATATACTCCTGCACATATACACACACATATATATATATATATATCTTTCTCTTACACATCACCTCCCCCCAACGCCCCGCGCCCCGTACTTCCTCCCAATGTGCTGCATTCTCTGTGTGTCTCACTCACAAATCTTTCTTTTGTGTGTATCTATTTTTGCAGGTGCATTAAATATGTTGTTATTGTAATATTATTGCTAAAAATGGAGCAACAACAAGTGCCACACAACAACAACAACAGTAACAATAACAGCAAGTGCAACAACAACAACAAGAGTCGCCACAAGTCACAAGAGCAACAGCATATTGATTGCAAACTATTAACAACAGCAGCAACGATCACAATGGATGCTACAGCAACAACAACAACAACAACAACAGCAACAAGAGCAACAACAGCTAATGCAAGAATATCAGTTGCAACAAATGCAACTGCCACAACAAGCAGATCCATGGCCGTGCATTAAATTATATTTCATTTACTGTTTACACAGTTTCTGTCTCGCTCTCTCACTCACACTCTCTTTGTCTGTCTCTCTATCTCTCTCTCTTTCTCACTCTTTCTCATACAATATCTCAATTCTTCAAATACTGGCTGAAAAAGCAGCCAAAGCACAATTCAAATGAGAAAACCGAAGAAAAAAACGTTTTACATAGTTTAAAACAAGGCAACAACAACAACAAAAAAGAAAAAAAAAGCTAATTATAAATTTAAACAAAAAAAATAAATAAAAAAAAAACGTGGCAAGTGTTAAACAAACATTACAAAATATATGTTAAAATAAGTGAAAAAAAAACAAACTTGAAAATAAAATAATAAAAAAAAAAAAACAAAACACATATGAAAGAATAAGAAGAAGAGATAGCAAAGAGACGATAGCGAGAAAACATATATATAATAATTATTTATATATATAAATATAATAAACATAAAAAAAAAATACAATAAAAATAAAAATAAAAAATAAGAAAAAAAAAATACGAAACGAAACTGCGGCAGAATTGAAATTTGAATTGAATTTTTGTGATGTAAGTTGAGAATGAAAATATATATCTAAATTATATATAGTATATATATTATTAAGTAATTAATTAATTAAAAAATAATAATAATTTCAAGTGTGTGCAAAGTGAAGAAAAAAAAAAAAAGAAAGAAAGACCGTGAAATTCAAAGAGAAAGAAACCAAAGGGGAAAAAAAACTCTTTGAAGAGAGTTGAAAGTGAATCGAAACGATGAAAAATTGAAGCTTGCAAAGTGGCGAAAAAAAAAGTGTTTTGAGAGTTTTTGAAAGCAAATGGAAAATTTTAAAAAATTTTTTTTATAAATATGATAAAAATAATTTAATAATTTTGCTAAAAATATTTTTTTTTAAATATTTAACATTTTTTTTAAGGTATAAAAATAATAATTTGATCATATTTTCTAATTATTATTTTTTTTAAATATTTAAAAAATTGTTAGGCATTTTTTTGTGATTTATTTGCAGAAATTTTTGCAAATAATTTTAGGAAATTATTGGGAATTTAAAAAAAAAATATGTTTGAATATTATTGGGAATTTTTTTTTTTAAAAAAAAATATGTTTGAAAATTATTGGGAATTTAAAAAAAAAATGTTTGAAAATTAAAAAAAAAAAATGTTAAAAAATTATTGAAAATTAAAAATAAATATTAGAAAATTATTGAAAATTTAAAAAAAAAATATATATTAGAAAATTATTGAAAATTTTAAAAATTATTGAAAATTTAAAAAAAAAAAATATTAAAAAATTACTGAAAATTTAAAAAAAACCAAAAAAAAATTATTGAATATTTTTTAACATTTTTTTTTTTTTTTTAGAAAATTGTTGAATATTTAAAAAAAATTTTTTTTTTAGAAAATTGTTGAAAATTTAACAGAAAAAAAATCTAGAAAATTACTAGAAAGTTAGAAAAACTGTTTATAATAATTTTCTATACTTTGATTCTATATAATTTCAACATGATTTCAATTCTAGCGCTGTGAAAAAAATCTATAATAAAATGCTTCAATAGTCGCATTAATCATACGCACCATTGGTCAGCATATTTTGCTAGCATGTTCGTTACACACGGCGTACAACTGTGTGTGTGTGTGTGTGTGTGTGTGTGTGTGTAAACTCACCTGAGCAATCAACTCATCTACTGTGTGCATCCCTGAGGCATTCGTCAATTTAGCCAATCAGTGTGCACTTCCCTATTACTGTTAGCTCTTAACTCTTAGCTCTACGAGTTATCGTAAATACTCTTACACTTGCCTCTTGTCTCTGTTTCTCTTTGCTTCATGCTGTTGCCTGTGGTTCTTCTTTAAGCCAATTTGCTTGGCATTTGGATTTATTTTACTTCCTTTTCTACGTTTTTTTTTTTTTTTTTCTTTTCTAACTAACGAAGCTGCTTGTGTATCCCATGGGTTGCTCTGTGCTCTGACACGTCCAGCTTATTAGTTGTGGGCGTACGTTAGTTACGATGTGCTTTGGTCTCCAGTATCGAAAAAAAAAACAACCAATCGATGGATTTATATACTGGTTGCATGTGGCAGGGTGTGTGGCAACATTTGCATTATGAAATTTAATGCTGTCACTTGACAAGTTGACATTTGATCCCCATTCTCATATTTGGTTGCTCAATTATTGATAATCATTGCAGACTCTGTTTGTAAACTAGCAGCAACTATAGTTGCTCATAATGCAGTTGCCACTGTTGTTGCAGTTGCAGTTGCAGTTTGCAACCATTGTTCATTTTACTACATGCACATGAATTTTCCATGATTAATATCGGCGCATTAATTAGACAGACAGTCGTCGTCGTCGTCATCATCATCATTGTTGACACATAACTTCCTCATACTGCTGCTGCTCCTGCTACTGCTGCTGTCACATCTGCTGCTGCTGCAAAGTTGCTCATTAGTCTGCTGTGCTGCTGTAAAAAGTTGATGCAAAAAAGTTTTGTGCAGCTGCCATAGATTGCGCTGCTGCTGCTGCACATAAAATAAATGAAATGACATCGAGCTCGAGCTAGCTGCAAAAATTACGAGAACCTAGTGATGGATTATGCACAGAGAAAATGAAGATGAAGAAGTAGAAGTAGAAGAAGTAGCAGCAGTGTTAGGCAAAGGAGAATAGAGCAGAGCAACACTAATGCATATAATGAATTAAGAAAGTAAAATTAAGTAGCTTTTCTACTAATGAGCATTAGAGAATAAGAGTGCAGGGATACGTAATTAAGGTATCAAAGGGCATGAGAAAAAAGTTTTATGCTGCTGTTGCAAAGGCTTAAAGCGCAGCTTAAACTGAATGAATTAAGCTTTAGATTAATGACAAAAGTTTAACAGAATTATACAGTTCACTCTTGATATATATATCTACAGTCGAGTCGCGATAATTCGTAGCCCGTTAATTCGAAATTCTCAATAATTCGTTAACATTTCTGTTCTCTTGAAAAGAAATTCAATAAATTATTTGAAAATAATTCGAAAATAATTTGAAAATAATTCGAAATACTCCATAATTCGTAAATAATTCCATAATTCGAATTATCGAGACTGTATATAATTATTTGCCATGTTAGTCGCATATACTAGCTATATATAGTCATATATATATATATATATATTAACTATAGTTAGTTATACTATAATGCTAAAAAGCACTTAACGCTGTCAATCAATAATAAAAAGAAAAAAAAAAGGCAAAAAAAAGATTCCAAAGGTTTATAGCACAAATTATAGCAGAAAAAATTGGACGAGTTTAAGCAATAACAAGAAAACAACAACAACAACAGATCGACAACAACAACAACAACAAGAGAAAAACGTTTAACAGTAATCTAATCGCGCTATAAACTTACAAAGTTTTAGTTGATTGATTGTTTTGTGGCTTAGATCAAAACAAGTTTATAGCTGCTTCATATTTTTTTCTATACACAATATATACTATATATATATATATATATAGTTATATATATACTTGTTCAGTGTGACAATTTCAGTTTGTCAATATTTTTATAACCTTGCAGAAGAATAGAAGCTTGTAACGTACCTTAGGGCACATAACACTTCCACAACAAAGTATATAAAATATATATTCTTGAACAGCGTCGACAGAAGAATTTAAAATTTTCAAATGTTCGTCCTGTCTCTTTGTTTCAAAACCAAACTATTCTCTCAGTTGTAAAACTAACTCAATTGTAACTTGATATACATATTTTCTATGCCCATAAACTGTATATAAGTCGGAACTGGCCAGATCGGATCACTATATCATATAGCTGTCATAGCAACAATCTACCGAAAATGGTATTTTATCTTTGTTTTTTAAGCTATCCAGCTGAAACTCACATGACTTGTGTTTAGTGACAACTTATACGTCTTATATAAATTTGGTCTAATTCGTACCACTATATCATATAGCTGCCATAGGAACGATAGGTCAAAAATGATGTTTTAGTATGAAAAACTTTATTGTTTGTTACGCTAATTGGCTGAAACGTACAGAATTTGAGTTTAGTGGGGAGACATACTTTCCGTATAAATTTTGTACATATCGTACAGCTATATCATATAGCTGCCATAGGAACGATCAGATGAAAATGAAATTTTTGTATGAAAAATTTTTTTGTTTATTAAGCTATCACACAGAAACTGCCAGGACTTGAGTTTAATGGTGACATATACGTTTCATATAAATTTGATGCAAGTTGTACTACTATATCATATAGCTGCCATAGGAACGATCGGTCAAAAATTAAGTTTTAGTATGAAAAACTTTGTTATTTGTTACGCCAATTGGCTGAAACGTACAGAATTTGAGTTTAGTGGGGACACTTACTTTCCGTATAAATTTGGTACAAATCGTACAACTATATCATATAGCTGCCATAGGAACGATCAGATGAAAATGAAATTTTTGTATGAAAAAATTTGTTGTTTATTAGCTATCACACAGCAACTGTCAGGATTTAAGTTTAATGGTGACATAAACGTTTCATATAAATTTGATACAAATCGTACGACTATATCATATAGCTGCCATAGGAACGATCGGTCAAAAATGCAGTTTTAGTATGAAAAACTTTCTTGCTTGTGAAGCTTTGCGGCTGAAACTTACAGAATTTGAGTTTAGTGGGGAGAAATACGTTTCATATAAATTTGATGCAAATCGTACCACTATATCATATAGCTGCCATAGGAACGATCGGTCAAAAATGCAGTTTTAGTATGAAAAACTTTCTTGCTTGTGAAGCTTTGCGGCTGAAACTTACAGAATTTGAGTTTAGTGGGGAGAAATACGTTTCATATAAATTTGATGCAAATCGTACGGCTATATTATATAGCTGCCATAGGAACGATCGGTCAAAAATGCAGTTTTAGTATGTAAAACTTTCTTGTTTGTCAAGCTTTCCGGCTGAAACTTACAGAAGTTGAGTTTAGTGACGACTTACACGACGCATATAAATTTAAAGCAAATCGTACAACTATATCATATAGCTGCCATAGGAACAATCAACAGAAAGTTGCATTTTTCTATGAAAATGTTTTTTTTTTCCTAAGATTACAAGCGTATAAAAATCTTTGCTTTCTGGTTTTTTTTTTTTAATATACATTTTTTGTTATTTAACTCTAAACTATAATTATAGCAAATTGATTTATTTAAAAATATAAAAAAAAAAAAAATAATTTTTTTAATAATAGTTTGCATAATATTTGTATAGTCAGTGTCATATAACTATTAAAAAAAAAAAAATACTATAATTTAATGTCACACAGAAAAATAGATGCATCACAGCTGTCAAATATCAAGTTATAGACATTTGCCTAAATATATATATGTATGATATATAATTTTAATATTGGGCTGCATTCGTATTACCTTGAAAGCCAAATTTGTAGTTACTTTTGAGACTACATCTGTCTATAGTTGTGTCGATGTCTATGTGTGTAGCTGTGTGTGACTGTGTGTTGCTGTGTGTGTAGCTGTGTGTGACTGTGTGTTGCTGCGTGTCATTTGTAGGTGTTTTTCAAGTTAAAAGCAAAAAAAAAAAAAATTCAAATAAAAATAAATAAAAAAAAACTAATCAAAAACCAAAACAAATTGAATTTACATTCAATTCTGGCATCGCCCACAGTTAGCTATGAGTTGCGTGCGACTGACTGACTGTCTGACTGACGGCGGCAACTGTCAGAGATTTCAGAGATTTCTCAGGTTTTATTTTTTTTTTCAGACTTAAGTTTCGAGTTGAAGTTTCTGTTTGTCTTTGGCTTTGGCTTCGGCTTAGTGCTGGAAAATGAAAACAAAAAGATCTATGATTTTGATTGAAGTTGCAGTTGTTGTTGTTTGTTGTTGTTGCTGTTGCTGTTGTTGTCAGGTCGACTTGAGTGGCTAGAGTGTGTAAAGTGACTGTTATAAGACTTAACTGTGCGTGTGTGTGTGTGTGTGTGTGTGTGTGTGTCACTTTTACGCAATGCGTATGCAAATTGCAGACACTGTAGCTGCTACTTTCAAACACCGCAAAGATCGCAAGCTGCAATCTTTTGACATATGAGGAAACTAGGCAAAAGCAACTAAATGTATAAGTGAATGAATGAATGAATGAATAAATGAGTGAATAAGTTGTGAGTGCATAACTGAGTGCATAAACGAATCTATGAATAATTGACAAGCTTTAAACGAAATGTGCAGCTCATTTTTTTCACACTAGGCGGGCGCCATAAGAAATGACAGCAGCAGCAGCAATAGCAATAGCAACAACAGCAACATTGCACTAATCAACAGCAGCAACAACAGCAACGGCAACGGCAACAACAAGCGCAACAAATCAACATTGTTTGGTTGCTGTGTTGCTGTTGTGTTGGCTGCAGACAGACCAGACGCGGGGGCGTTGACTGCTTGGACGTCTGGAGGTAACCATGACTGAAACTAATGTTACACTCTATATGTATGTGTGTGTGTGAGTTTTGCTGTGGGTTGAGATATCTGACTGTGAGTCTTGCTATATAATACATAAGACAGGTGGCAATGCAAGAGGTTGCATAGAAAAGGTATAGAGAGAGAGAGAGAGATATGCTAGCGGCAAGACAAGAGCAAAATGTTGAAGACAAAAGGTAGCAGTAGCAGCAAGAGCAGCAGCAGTGGCAGCGGCAGCGACAGCAGAGACAAGCAGAAGAAGGCGAATTATGTAATTCTGCTGTTGCTGTTAAACCTAATTAAAATGCTCAACTGCAGCAGCAACAACAAACACAATTACAGCAAGAACAGCAGCAGCAACAGTAGCAACAACAACAACAACAGTAGCAACAACAACAGTAGCAACAACAACAGCAGCAGCAGCAGCAGCAACAGTAGCAACAACAACAACAGCAGCAACAACAACAACAGCAGATGCATTGCAGTTGCATTAATAATTTAACCGCAGCATTTGAAATTTGCATTAACCTGAAAATGTCAAGTGTAACAAAAAAAAAAACACTGCGAGAAATAAATGCATAAAATATGTAAAAAAAAAAAAAACAATTACAGAAAATTAAAATAGAGAAACAAAAGAATATTTAATTATTTTTAAATTATTTCAAAAAAAAATTTCTATAAACCAGCAGCAGCTACAGCAGCAGCAGCAGTAATGTATTTCTTATCTGCGCTCGCTATATGCTGTGTAATAACTTAATTTCCTTTTTACGCTGTCATTTTCTAGCAGTGCAACGGCGTTAAAATTGGAAAATTGTCGAATTTTGGGAAATTGAAAATTGATTTTATTTTTTTTGTAGCTAAAGAAATAGAAAATAGATTGAAATATATATTTTTGTTCGTTTCGTTTCATTTCATTTCCATTTTGTTTAGTCAGCGAGTCGAGTCGCAGAAATGTCAATTGTAATGATGCGGCAGCTAATGGACATGTGAATGGACAGCTGGCTGTGCTAGTTGATATTTTCAGCAATGACTTATACGATACTTTGGGCTATCTATATATAGAATGTTATATATATATATAAGGGCTATTTTATCGATACATACGTGGCGTATATGTAATATGCACGTTACGCATACGTCGCGTGGTTCGTCTATGCAGCAAAATTTGTTATACACATAAAAAAAAAGCAAAAACGTAATTTCAATTTTAAAAATGAAAATTAAAATTAAAATATATACGAAAATATGTCACATTCAATTAACTGCAAGGAAAAAAAAAATACAAATGAAAATATAAAATGTTTGACACTTTATGTGCCACGCCCATATATATATACATATATACAAAAATTTTATGCATTTATGTGCGTGTGTGTGTATGTGTTGATTTTGCACTCATGTGCAATTGGACGTTGATATTTGGGGAGTGAAAAATTGTTGCCGATGATGCTGCCTCTGGCTGCTGCTGCTGCTGCTGCTGGGGACAATTTTCATTTGGCCAGCGGGCTGTTATTTCTTCTTGTTGTTGTTGTTGTTGCTGCTGCTGCTACTACATACACTTGGTCATATTGTTTTTGTGCTACGCTGCTACGCTGTGCTCTTGTCATAAAAATGCATTTTCAACTTTTATGACTGTTGGGGCATTGAGTAATGGCCATAAATAAATACACAATGCTGCCGCTGTCGTTGTCGTTGTCGCTGCCGCCTGACAACAAATATACATATATGTATATAAAAAAAAAAATAAACACAACCAAAACAACATGTACAAAAATATAAATGTCCACAAAAAAAAAAACCAAAAAACACAAAAAACATTTCTACATTTTTGGTCAGCTCAAAAACTGCCGCCTTAGGGCCAATTTTCAACATGAACATGAACAAAAAAAAAAAAAAAAAGAGAAACATATAGTAAACCGCAAGTTGATGATGCTGCTGCGACTGCTGCTGCTGCTGCTGTTGATGATGATGATGATGATCCAAAGGTTTTACCACACATTGTTTGCGGTTATCTTTTAGCTTGCTCTTCCTTACATTCTATGCTGCTATGCAGCTCAAAAGTTCTGTCTACATTTTCTTGCATTTTTTTTTTCTCTGTGGTTTTTCTTGTTATCTTGATTGAAGTTTATATTTTGAGCATATTGTAAAATTTAAATAGTAAAATTGTATATATTTACAATGAGTACACTCACTTTAGCAACTTATTCATTTCTAATTGTTTTGAATGACAAATAACAGTTATCTGACAAAGTAATTACAAAAAAAAACAATAGAAAAAAAATAGAAAAATGTGCAAAATATATTTTTACAATTTAGTCATAGAGAAATTGCAAAATTTCAAGCAAATTTTCTAATTGTTATTGATAAGATACAAAAACAATTAGTATTGAAATTAAATGTTAGTTAAAGAAAAAGAAATTGTAAACAATTTTTATATATATATATTTTTAGCATCATTTTGAAAATTCCTTTTAGTTTAGTCGAATGAAAAAATTTAAATTTATATATATATATATATAAATAATTTTATATATATTGAAATAAATTTTATATATATTGAAATCAATTTTATATATATTAAAATATATTTTATATATATTAAAATAATTTTATATATTAAAATAAATTTTATATTTTTTAAAATATATTTTATATATATGAAAATAATTTTACATTTTTGTATGCATTAAAATAAATTTTACATATATTTTAAATTAAATTTTATATATACTAAAATTATTTTATATAATTGAAATAAATTTTATATATATTGAAATAATTTTTATATATGAAAATAAATTTTATATATATTGAAATGAATTTTATATATATTAAAATATATTTTATATATATGAAAATAATTTTTTATATACAAAAATAATTTTTATATATATTAAAATTTTTTTATGTGTATTGAAATAAATTTTATATATATTAAAATAAATTTTATATATATTGAAATTATTTTATATATATAAAAATACATTTTATATATATAAAAATAAATTTTATATATAAGAAAATAAATTTTATTTATTATATTTTTTTAAGCTGTAAGCAAATGTTGCATTTCCCACATATAAATTCTCTGTGATTTATGATTATCGATTACAATCGATATCAATTCAATTCCCCCTCCAATGCCAATGATTTCATTTGAGGGACACATTCAATATAATGCTGTCGCCTTAATAAAAATAATATTATCGTCTTTATATTCAATTCCATATGCTTTTCTTCTTCTTTTTCTGCTTTATATTTTTCTTCATTTTTTTTTTTTTTGCCATGCAATCAAAGTCGTTGTGTATATATACTATATATATATAGACATTTATCTTATATCTTTGTTTATCTATGTGTCCATAAATTGCAAAGCATGCATATATAGTAAGTATATCATGTTAATATTGCATATATACAATATATATATATATATATTCGTCTATATCTATCTCTTTCATTCGATAGCAGCCGCATATACATAAAAGTATCTGTTGAAGCGTATAACATAGTCTCTATGGGGCGTGGCATGTATGCAATGCATCCTTCTTTTCTATACATGCACAAAACGTTGCATTGAAATAAATGGCAAAACGCATTAAAACTTTGGACCCATAATCAATCTTCATATGGGTGGGGACGGGGGGATGAGAATGCTTCATTGCTTCGTTTTGCGGTTGCCGCCAACAAGCAAAACTGACAGACAGCTAGAGTGAGAAAGAGAGAAAGAGTGACAGAGAGAGAGAGAGATAGCTGCAGAGTGATAGAAAATATTAGTGATAAAGAGCGGGGCTGGGGCGGCTGGTACGGCGAGAAGCTGGCCAAAAGTTTTGCAATGCAAAGTGTCGCTCATTAAATCTTTGGAGAAAGAGGCAGAAAGCAGGCAGCAGTTGACAGGCGGCAGTAAGAAGGAGAAAGATGAAGAAGAAGAAGGTGAAGAAGAGGAAGAAGAAGTAGGCGTCTGTCAAGTTGCGTTAAGTGGGCGGTTGGGTGTCAACTGTGAAAATGTTGTCGTCATGCAATTAAATGACACAAACACAAACACACAAACTGATGAATGTTTGTCACTGTGTATATGTATATATGTGTGTGTGTGTGTGTGTTTATATATGATTATATAACAGTTGTAGTCGTAACAACATATACTGCCTAACGCCACGTCTTATGCTTCCCACGCTGCTAACCATCTCTCTCTGTCTCTCTGTCTCTCTCTGTCTATATGTGTGAATTTCCCTGGAAAATATCGAACGGAAAATCAATTCTAATTAAATTGTCAACATTTTCTACTGCTTCGCCAAAGCTGATTATGCACCTGTATATGTAAATGTATGTAGCTGTATATGTATATGTATATGTATAAGTGTGTGTGTTTGAGTTTATGTGCATGTGATTATAATTGCATTGGCTGTGACTGCTGCCTGCTGCCTGCTGACTGCTGCCTGCTTACCAGGTGCCTTTAGCCTGCTGATTTTCATGCGTCCGGTCTGTCTGTCTGTCTGTCTTTTTGTCTGCCTTTTTTCACTTGATTTGCGCGTTGTAATAAACGAAGTTACGCACAGCAAAAATCTACATTTGCAGCAAACAAATTGAAAATCACATTTAAAATGCGGCAAATACAATTTTGCGCGAATATGGCAAAAATATGATAAATGGCTTAATGGAAAAAAATAAAATAGTCAAAGAATTCTGGAAATTTCATGTTTTCAATTGATTAAAAAAAAATATATGAGAATATTTAAAATTTATATATATTATATATTTTTATATATATATTTTTTATATTTAAAATATTGCTTTTTGAATTGATTAACAAAAGAAAATGGTATGAAAATTCTTAAAAATTCGGGTTTTTTTTAATTTAAAATTTTGATTTAAAAATTACAAATTTTGCTTTAAAAATTAAAAAAATTTTATTAAAAAAAAATTCTGAAAAATTCATGTTTTTTTTTGGCTTAAATTAATTGCTTTAAAAATTCTGATAAATTGTTAAATTAAATTTGTTATTATGACAATTCTGGGAAATTCGTGTTTTTTTTATTTAAAATTTTGCTTTTTGAATTGAATAAATTGATTAAAAAAAAAATTCTAAAAAATTCATATTTTTTTATAGTTAAAATTTGTTAAATTTCTTTTTAAATTGATTAAAAAAATATTATGAGAATTCTGAAAAATTCCTCTTTTTTTGATAGTTACAAATTTGTTAAATAATTGTTTTTTTTTTAATTAATTTTTAAAACAATTTAGTTATTTATTTAAGCTTATTTATTAATACTTTTTGTAATTGTTTTGCAAAGTACAGCAAAGTTTTTTTTAATTTATTTTTTTATTTTTGTAATATTTTTTTCTTAACCAAAATTTAGTTAAACATTTGTTGTATATATAATATACATATAGAGCTATATTATGGGAGTGGCCTTTGGCAGTAGTGCGCTTACGTTTGTGTTATGTTCTCCTGCAATTTAATATAATATTTTGCCAACACATACGAGCGCGCGCTCAAAAGTAGGCAATGAAAATTTTACTTGTCTCTGCTGCCGCAACTTGCACTTATTGCTTGCTATTGCTGTTGTTGTTGTTGTTTTAAAGCCACTCCCAGGCAACATATGATACATAAAATATAATGCAAGAGCAACTACAAAAATTGACATTGTTATTGTTATTGTTACTAGCTGCTGCTGCTGCTGCTGCTGCTGTTGCTGATGCTGTAGTTTTCTTCATTAGATTTTTGCACATGAAAAAGAGCAAACATTTTGCTGCCATAGACAACATGCAGGCTTCAGCTATATTTTTTTTTTTTTTGCCGGCATTAGCTAAAATTGGCGTACACTGTGGAGGCGTGGCGGGGCTGAGCTGGTTGTTTCATAGGCAGCGCTGCCACTGCGACTGTTAGTGTTGCTGCTGGTGCTGCTGCTGCCTGTGTCTCTCGAACTGCTTTCATTTTCCATTTCCACGACCTCATTTTAGCCTGCGACAATTCCTGTGCTGCTTGTGTTGCCTTTTTGTGGGCGGCTGGCAGCGTATGGGGCGTAACAAGGTTTTGTTATTGTTATTGTTGCTGTTGTTGTTCTTGTTGTTGTTGTTGTTTTGGTTCAGTTGCCTGCAAAAATTGTTCGTAATTTTCTTGTCTATTTTCGTCATTTTGCCTGCTGCAATTTATGTAGCGTCGCTTATTGTTATTGTTGTTGCGTGTTGTTGTTTATAGCTATAGCTCCCAACGGCTGTGGGTGGCAAGCATACATACACACACACACACACACACATACACACACACACATATACATACACAAAACAGTTATATATAGCCAGCTATATACATTATGTATTATCATGGAATACATAATACCTAAATTTGGAGCGCGCATGCGCCTTTTAACAGCAGCAGAGACACTAGCAGCAGCAGCAGCAATAGCAGCAGCGACAGCAGCAAAGACATTCTCAACGAGCGTCACAACAACAGAAAATTGTTTCCTGTTCAACGCCAACGATTGCTTCTGCTGCTGCTGCTGTCGCTGTCGCTGTCTCTGCTGCTGCTGTTGCTGTTGTTGCCTTAGCCCGCCTGACGCCTTGCCTTGTGTTTCATTCAATAGCCTGAAGCCGGGCCCAGGATCAGGCACGACTGCAGATTCTACGCCCAGTCCCCCAGTCCCAACACACACTCGCACACACACGCATATGAAATACTTCAAACGCCTCATCTGCTTCCGGTTGCGTCACTTGCCACTTTTGCCAGCAGGCAGCGCTGCGTCATTTTTTTATATATATTTATTTTATGGTTATATATATATATATATTTTTTTTTTTATTTTTTGTGTCGTGGCTACAACTTTTATTCAACTTTGCCCTCTGACTTTGCCAGCAGTCGCAGCAACATGCCCCGCTTCATGCTGCCTCTGCATACGCAAAAGCTTTCTTGCTAGCGCTTTAATTGAGGTCGCCAGTTTAAGTTAATAAACGCAGCAGCAACAACAGCAGCAGCAGCAGCGACAAATGCAAGAGCAAGAACCACAAGAAGACAACTGTGCGAGAAAGAGCGAGCGAGAGAGAGAGCAGTAACAGCAGATAGCAAGGC
>JBAMBR010001699.1:0-30817 GCA_037044475.1 Zaprionus obscuricornis
AATTCATTAACTAAGTGTACAATTAACTAATACATCAAATTTATAGTGTTTATTTTATTTATTCAATTTCCGAAGTACTAAAAATTTAATTTAAGAAACATTTGTAATATGAAAAGTTGAAATAAGCAATAGGATACAAAGGATTTAATGAATTTGTGACTCCAAGAAAGTCTTGGATGACTCCTTAAAAATATTTGTATTTGCATTTAGATTGAACAGTAACGATTATTAAACTTTATTCATCTGTTTGTCCGTTTAAGCGTCTGGATTTCGAGATATTTAAAATTTAGGGACTTCAAATTTTTTGTAAATGTCTTGTAAAAGTTCTTGTATTAGTAGATCAAGTTAATTTGAATCAAGTTTAATTTTTTGCCACACGCCCCAATACCTTCTGAAATCGATTTTAACTCTATAAGATGGGATCATTTTCCTGGTTACCGGATATCTTACAGTCGAAATTTTAATGGTTCAAATTTTTTGCAAATGTCTTGTATTATTTGTCGGTAGATCAAATTAATTTGGATTTCTTTCCACATTAGCCAATACCATCGGAAATCGTTCTTAAATCGTTAAATGAGAAATGTTAAAATGGGATAATTTTCTTGGTAACCGGATATCTTATAGACGAAATTTGTATGGTTCAAATTTTTTGTATTAGTTGCCGGTAGATCAAATTAAATTGTATTTATGGCATACTCCCCAATACCTTCTGAAATCGAACATAACCCTATAAGATGGTATCATTTTCCTGGTTACCGGATATCTTACAGTCGAAATTTTAATGGTTCAAATTTTTTGCAAATGTCTTGTATTATTTTTCGGTAGATCAAATTAATTTGGATTTCTTTCCACATTACCCAACACCATCTGAAATCGTTCTTAACTCTATAAGATGGGATCATTTTCTTGGTTACCGGATATCTTATAGACGAAATTTGCATGGTTCAAATTGTTTGTTTTAGGTGCCGGTAAGATCAAGTTAAATTGGATTTATGGCACACTCCCCAATACCTTCTAATCGTTCTTAACTTTATAAGATGGCATCATTTTCCTGGTTCCCGGATATCTTATAGTCAAGTATGCTTATTTTGACTAGTTTTTCAACTCTTAAAGTCTTAACAACTGCGTAAGTTTATACAAAATTGTATTTGCCAGTCAGAATGTCAAGCCACATTACACATTACAAGTTAATTATTATTTTTCTCACAGTGTAGACTACATAATCTTAAATAGTTGCTGCCACTTTAACATTGTTTTCTTGTTATTTAGTTTTTCTTTTATATATATTTGTATATACATATATTTGTACTCTCTCACTCTATTTTCTTTTCTTCATAACTAGCTCATAATTTCAAGGTCTGTTTACGGGCTTCCTTTTTTTCTTTCTTTTTTTTTTCTTTTTGTCATTTCTTTATCACGAATATACCCCTAAAAGTTGTATTGTATATTGCCCGGAATGTTGTAACTTTCGGTGCCGACTTGTCGTCGCTTCAACTTAGTATATACTACATATGTATATATGTACATATCTGTGCGTGTGTATGTGTATGTGTGTGTGTGTAGCAGGTCAGCAATACGTGTAAGTAGCATAGCTTTTAGGCGCGCGCGTGTTTCGTTGTCGCCACGAATCGAAAGTTGGCCATGCCACAGAGAACATACTAACGTCGACAACAAAGAATTTGCCACGCCCCATTGCCATAAAATGCAATGCTGCAGCAAAATGTGTTGCAGCTGCAATGTCAGTTGCAAAACGTAGTCCACCCAAAAATTAAAACGTAAGGAATACTTAAAACTGCTCACCGCATAAATCATACAAAATTTCAACCAGAAACCACAATGCAAAAAACGAAAAAAAAAAACTATGCTCTAGAATATAATAGTAATGTATATTTAAGACAAAGTGCCTGCCAAAAGTATGTATACACACGCAGCATAGCATACGCTGTTGGACATAAAGCGTATACGACCAGGTGAAAATGTTGTACCAGATGATTTCGTGAAACATTTTCATGCGTTTTTTTTCTCTTTTTTTTCCCGCAACTCTTTGGGTTCAGTTTTTTTTTCTGCCATTTAAGTACTGCGGAAAATTTATGTTTATTGCTTTGCTGCTGCTTTTAGCCTTAAAGCAATAGCAGGATTCTTTTCAAGAGTCTTGCACAGTTTTCATGACGTTGAAAAATGTTTTTTTTTTGCATATAGAAATATATAATAATAAATTTTAGAATATCTTGGAAATGTTTGACTTTAAAATTTTCAGTCTTTAAAATATTAGAGCCGAAGCTTGTTTACTTTATTTAACGAAACTTAAACTTGTGCTCTTAGCTTTCTCATGTTTCTCTTGTTTTTCTACTTTCCATTTTCTTTTGTCATATTTTCATTTATTCATGCATTTTGCTGTCGACAACTAAAAGCAGCACAAACTTAGTTTGTGGCAAGGCTGCAAAGTGCTGCTGGCAACGTTAACTAAACAAATGAAAGTATTATTATTATTATTATCACTATGAACAATTTAAGACAAAAGAATTCTCATTATAAACTTCTCTATGTACAATGAAAATGTTGCATGTTGCAAAAACTTTGCATTCTACATTCTGTTGCACTAATATCTCGTTTTATTACAATTTAACTGTTGCAACTGAGCGTGACATAACCACAAAACCTACAAGAACACATATTCATAAGTATGTTGCCGTCGCTTCTATCGCTTCTGACGCACAGCCAGCAAAAGTTTACACTGTCAACTGATGCGCAAAATGAGGAAAACATACTAACAAAAACGCCCACAGAGACAATAGTAGACAGAGACAGAGAGTGAAAAAGAGAGGGGAAGCGAAGAGTGACAGACAGGTTGCACAGATGTAAGGATATAGAAATGTTGCATTGTTATTGTTGCTCATGTGCGGCACATAAAGGTGAAGGGTAACACTCATGAAAAGGTCAGAGGTTATGCGTCGTAATAATTACAAATATACAAGTATAAATATACAAAACATTCAAACATATGCTTAACTAATGAAAGTTTCTTGATTACGATAATGCATAAATTTAAGAATTGGATTACAATCGGCGCAAGTAATATTAGTTATATGTAGCCTATAGCTCTTAACAATTTTATATCAAAAGTTTGTTAAGCATTTGGAATTCTTCAAAATATCCTGGGCTAAATTTTTAATTTTGTTATAAATTCAACATTAAATTTATGGCTAAAAGCAAACCTTAATAAAATTGGAGTTGCACAAGCCAAAATTCTCCCAGGAATCTATATTGGCAGCTGGTACATGCGCACTATGAATATCGAAAAGGATCTCTAGGTCGACAAGGTTGCTAATGTTATTTGAAAAACATTCAGGAAATTATTTATTTATATTCAACCACAGGACCTCAAGTATATTTATACTATATATAGTACAAATCCCATCAAATTAATCTGTATTTTTATCATATAATTTGTTGTTAGTGTTTTGAGATATAACTTTTTAAGCTGCCAAGTAGGTTATATTCTCAAAGTGAAATAATCAAATAAAAAACAATAATATAAATAAAAAAAAAACCATAATAATAAAAAAAAAATAATAATAAAAATAAAAAAAATAATAATAATAAAAATTAAAAAAAAAGTAATAAAATAAATTTAATAATAATGAAAAAAAATAATAAAAATAAAAACAATTAATAAAAATAAAAATTGTGTAATAATAAAAAATCAAAAAAAAAAATAGTATTAAAAAAAAAAATTAATAACATTGAATAAATAATAATAATAAAAAAACAATTAATATAAATAAAAATAAAAAAATAGTAATAAGAAATTAAAAAAAAAAGAAATAAAAAAAATGTGATAATAATAATAAAAATAAAAACAAATAA
The DNA here is from genome assembly GCA_037044475.1 of Zaprionus obscuricornis. NCBI lineage: Eukaryota > Metazoa > Arthropoda > Insecta > Diptera > Drosophilidae > Zaprionus > Zaprionus obscuricornis. The sequence goes on from JBAMBR010001699.1 coordinate 3,868, forward strand.
TAAAAATAAAAATAAATATTTTAAATGTGTAATAATAAAAATAAAAAAAATGAATAATAATGAAAAAATAATAATAATAAAAATACAATTAATAAAAATTAAAAAAAAAAAATTATAAAAATAAAAAAATATAATAATAATAAATTTAAAAAAATAATAATAAAAAAAATAATAATAAAAAAATGTAATAATAAAAAAATGTAATAATAAAGAAAAAAAATTATAAAAATAAAAACAATTAATAAAAATAAAAAAAATATGTATTAAATGTGTAATAATAAAAATAAAAATAATGAATAACAATGAAAAAATAAAAAAAAAACAATTAATAAAATAAAAAAAATATTAAAATATTAATATTAATAATAATAAAAAGAATATAAATTCGGCTATAATAAATATAGCATACCTTTTGAATAATCTAATTTGTGAATCTTTATAAAAATAATAATAAATAAATGCATTTAATTACACTAATATACATAATATGTATAAATACTATATATAAATAAATTCTGATATTAATCAGCATGTAATCATAACGGAAATTATAATTATTTATACTAATTCGTTACATACGAATTCTGTGATTCTATTACAACTCAACTTATCTATTTGGATTGATATGATAACAGCTGATATACATATATACATACATATATTTCTGCACTATAAAACAATAGAATCGATTGTTCTTGTTACTTGATAATATTTTGGTGACTTTCGAGGGGTAAAAATTGCAGCTTACTTCGTTCGCTTGACGTCAGTCGCTTGGGACACGCGGTCAATTTGCAATACGATATTAACGATAAGAGCAATAACAACAATAACAACGAAAAGCATAACTGTCAAGCGTGGGCAGCGCCTGGCGACAGGCAACAGAAGTGAGAAGTAAGATGTCGGCAAAATGACAGGTTGCACCATATGGCTCAATGTAGAAATTTGCAAAAACAAAATATCAGCCAAGTTTATTTTTAGCAAATTGAGTTGAACCAGAAAAAAGAAAAAGGATAAGTTGCAGAGAAGAAGAAGATGATGAGAAGAAGGAATGGGATGAACAACAGCTGGCTACAACAGCAACAGGATAACAGTAAATTATCACTGCCTCTCTGTATGTCGCACTATGTGTATATGTATGTGTATGTGTTTGTGTTTGTGTTTGTATGTGTGACTGTGTCGGTGTCTGTGAATTCAATGCGTGTGCGCATACATATAAGGACAGACTGTTACAGTCCTGGGCTGGAATATTGATTTTTCACAATATTCGTCGAATACATTTTTACGCTTTGCATTAGTCACCTCAGACAAATGTGTAAATTAATAAGATATGTATACATTTATATATATATATATATATATCTCGATAATGCATGAGTTTAAATAAATTATTTACGCGCTACTCACATTAAATATGCAAAACAATTTGCCGCTGCTTCCACTGCTGCTGCTGCTGCTGTTGTTGCTTGGCGCCTTCTCTCTCACTTAACAAAGTCTTTGCTACACTTTTTCACAGTTCGTTTATTCACTAGATTTTAGTTTTTTTTTTTTATTATTCTTTTAAAACTATTTCATTTTACAGTTTGTTTGTTTGTTGCTTTTATTTGGGTCTTTGTTTCACTAGCAGCGCATTTGCATTGCAATTTATCGCAAAGCCAAAGCCAAAGCCAAACCGAACGCGAACCGAACGCGAACGCACGCCAAGAGACTCTAAGTCTCAGTGTCTGCATGTTCTAAATGTTACGCGTGCTGGAAATTTTGTTTGCAGTTGCGCACGCGAGCGTGGGAAAGCTAAGGAAAAGCCGCGCTGAGTTTTTTTTTTCGCCCACTCAGGCGTCAACCAGCCTGGCTGTGAGTTTGTTTTTGTTGTGTACAATATCATCATTACAGCGAAAAAACAGCTGATGCCTTGCTGGTTGTTGTTCAACAGTGTTGTAAAACACCAGCAAATCAATTCACAGCTGGTATTGCACAGGGTGTCTCAAGTTCACTAGAAGAAAATACCGCTTTCAAATATATTTTAATTAATTTTAATTCATTTTGTATGCATCTAATGACGGAGCCTCAGGCCCATTACTTTGTGTTTACATTAAACATATATTGATTATATATATATATCGATGATTTCAATTTATGTTAGCTTCTTAGCCTCCTGGAAACGGCATGAGATATCATTCCAGTTTGCAATATCCCAAATAGCTTCAACATACGATGGTCGAACATTTTTATACTGCAAGTAGTATGCATGCTCCCAGACATCGATGCCAAAAAGCGGAATAAGGCCAGTCGATGCCTCCAATGGATCCTGATTGGGCAAAGCAGCAATCTGTAATTTGCCAGTCTTCTTGTTATAACCAAGCCATCCCCAGCCAGAACCTTGAACTGCGACAGTAAGTGCAGTAAGTTCTTTTTTGAAATCATCGATAGTCTTCCACTGTGACTCAATTGCCTTTTTTAAATCATCGCTAGGTGTTGTCTTTTCCGCAGTAAGATTCTGCCAGAAGATGGTATGATTAATATGGCCACCACCATTGAAACGCAATGCAGGCGCTAATTGTATAATTTTTGTGGTATCGCTCTTGCTTTTAGCTTCCTCCAATTGTTCCTCGGCTGCATTCAAATTATTAACATATGTCTGATGATGCTTCTGATGATGCAGTTCCATTATTTCACGGCAAATAATTGGTTCGAGTGCTGCATAATCGTAAGGTAGCTTGGGCAGCGAATGCTTGCAACGCTGAGCAGTGCTGCAAGCGGAGATAAGAAAATTGCAATTAATTAGTGTAGAAAAGAGATGCAACATATATTATGTTAGTTGTTTTTGTTTAATCTGATGCTTAACGACGCCATTATCAATTTTATTTTAATTGTTGTAGTTGTTGCTTTTGTTGTTATTTGCGTTTTATATAATCGGCCGGCATTTGCAGATATGTACATATAGAAATTCTAAATTTTATGCTTACCGAGCCACTTGAGTCAAATTGCGTACCAAAAACATGTTTAAGGAATCCTTATTATAAAACTGAAAATATTTTCAACACGATGGATGTAGCAAAATATAAAAACAAAGAACCGAAACAATTTAAATTTTACAAATTTCGTATTGAACTCTTACCTGAATTCAAAGTGTGACAGAACTTGATTCACACTAAAATATTCACAACAAAATCAATAAACCAAAAAAAAAATGAAAATACAAAAAATACTAACAGAGACAAATGCGCTAACAGAATGCAAGTCTGTAAATGAACAGTGCTGTTTCTTTTGTCAAAACAGCATACACTGCGTAGTGTTGAGTAATTGAACAATGTTCCAATAGCGCAATGCACCGTTATGTTACGAATATTTGAAAAATAAATGAAATGTTGAAAATAGAACAAAGCGAAATATGTCTCGATTTTATATGCCGTCTAGAATTGAAATCGATATTTCCAATCCAAGGGCACAACAAATTCTGTTCAAATCTTTGAAACATCGTAAGTTTTCGGCATCGGTTTTTAGGTCAGGATTTATTTAAAAATTCATTCATTGCACCCCCCCTGCAGCTGTTGCCAAGATGCATGCGGAGATGCATACTGAAGATCTATCAACCGCTGTAGTCATCGACAATGGCTCTGGCATATGCAAAGCCGGCTTCTCCAATGAATCCACGCCACGCATTATCTTCCCATCAATTGTGGGTAGGCCACGCCACTTAAATGTCATATTGGATTCGGCAATCGATGATTGTGTCATTGGTGATACAGCAATACGAAAACGTGGAATACTCACATTGAAATATCCCATTGAGCATGGCATCGTTACAAATTGGACCGATATGGAAAAAATATGGAAACATACATATGATACGCTTGCTGTCGATGCTGAATCACATCCTGTCCTACTCACCGAACCGCCATTGAATCCAAAAAAAAATCGTGAAAAAATGACTGAAATTATGTTTGAGAATTTTCGTGTGCCCGCATTATACGTTGCCATCCAAGCAGTTCTATCACTATATGCCACTGGACGTACCATTGGCATTGTAGTCGATTCAGGTGATGGTGTTACGCATACTGTACCCATCTATGAGGGATATGCACTGCCACATGCTTGTATGCGTCTTGATCTTGCTGGACGTGATTTAACCGAATATTTGGGTAAATTACTTATGGAACGTGGTCATACATTGAGCACAAGTGCCGAACGAGAGATTGTCCGAGAAATTAAAGAGAAACTTTGCTATGTGGCCACCAACTATGAGGAAGAATTGCAACATTATGCTGAACATAAACATGACAATGAATTGGAAAAAATATATGAATTGCCTGATGGACAAAAGATAAATGTCGGTAGTGAATGTTTTCGCTGTCCCGAAGCATTGTTTCAACCATCGTTGCTTGGCCAAGAAGTTGCTGGTCTGCATGAAGCAATATTTGCTTCGATATTACGATGCGATTTGGATCTGCGTCGGGATATGTATTCAAACATTGTATTATCCGGGGGCACAACAATGTTTCGCAACATTGAGGTCCGGCTGCAACAGGACATTGCATCAATGGCCCCATCAACAATGCGCATTAAAATTACTGCAAATCCCGAACGTTGCTTTGCCGTCTGGTCGGGTGGCGCTGTATTGGCATCTCTGTCAAGTTTCCAAAATATGTGGATTGATAGTGCTGAATATGATGATGTGGGTCCAAGTATAATACATCGCAAATGTTTCTAAATAAAGGATGAATATGAAGGATGAAAATTATATGGGAAAATTATCAAATAGGTTACTTTATTTCTATATTTTATATGTTTAAATTCATAAAAAAAAATAATTATAATAATAATAATAATAACAATAACAGAAAATTAAAATACAATATAAAAACTTCTGCAACGGCTTTTTCACTTTTCTTGCTATAAGAAAAATATATGAAAAATATGTGAAATAGTCACCATAAACAATGTAATCAGGACTCGCAGGGATACAAGGAACCAGCGAATACTACTGGTAAAATTTATACAAGATTCAGACCGTAACACGGAATCTATAAGAGCTTCGAATTCCAAATAATTTTTGGAGGTAGATCGGTTTTTTTTTTATTTTTGTCATGGTTTTGAACTTTAGATCTTAAAGTATCTGTAGATAAATATTTCAAATCTTTCATAAAGTAAAAAAATTATGATTATATTATTTTATTCTATATGTAATATTTTATATATATGAATCTGACAAATATTTGAAAATTATGTGAGATCTTCACCAAAAAAAACTTAAACTGGTTACCAGGACACGAAGGGATAAAATGAACAAGCGGACATTACTGCTAAATTTATACAAATTCAGACTATAAAACGCAACGTCTGGGAAACTTTAAGAGTTTTGGATTCCAAATAATATTTGTAGACAGATCAGATTGTTTTTGGATTTTTGCCATAGATTCGGATTCTAGATCTTAAAGTATCCGTAGACGAATATTTCAAAAATTTCATAAAATAATTTCATAATATATATTAATCTATAAGAAAAATATATAAAAAATATTTACCAAAGAAAATGTAACCCTGGTACCAGAATGCACAGGGATATAATGAATAAGCGGATACTATTGCTATATTTATACAAGATTCTAACAATACCACTGATGGTCACGGAAACTATAAGAGCTTCGGGTGCCAAATATTATTTGCATACACATCAATTTATTTTTTATTTATTTTTTTTTTTGGATTTTGTCATGGTTTTCAATTCTAGATCTTAGACGAATAGTTATAAAAAATTCATAAAATAAACAAATAATTATTATGATTATTTTATTTATGGTATTTGTAGAATTTTATATATAATATATATGAAACTGACAAATATCTGCAGTCAGTTCATTATATATATAATATTTATATTTCAAATTTGTGAAGATTATTCAACATCATTGTCTTTGCTTATTGTTGTTATTGTGTTGTTTATGTTGTTGTTGTTGTACCTTAAATGTTCATCATTAGCATTATATAACGGTGACAATTTTGATTATAATTAATTGGGAATTTATTAAACGAATGACGCATACAAATGAGACAATTGCCAGTTGCACGTTGCACATTGTCAGTTGCTAGTTGCCAAAGTTTGTATGTTGCAAGAGCAGCAAGATGAACGTGTAACCTTAACTTCCTTCGATGATATGATGCACTCTGTATTCCATCTCTGGGCAACACGTGCAAAACGTCGGGCGAAAAGCCAAGAACAAAGGCGAATGTAATTCCAAATGCGAATCTTATGACAACGCAATTTACCTTCAGTTCAAAACATAATCATCGACTTCATTATTATCTCATATTTAGTTTCTACTGCTGTTGCGATGATGCTGTTGCTGCTGCCTGTTGTCAGCTGCACTTGAAGCGCTTTTGTTTGTACACTTTAAAGATACAAAATTTTGATCGCGGATCTGCGAATCTGCGACTGCAAACTTGAGGGTCGCGCGTGGCGCACTTCAAGACGAGACTCTATTTTTTTTGTTTTTTTGGGCTGCCATCAAGAAGCTTTGCAGCAGCTGCACTAGCAAACAAAACTAAAACATATTAGCTTAAAGGCTTAAAGTCTTAGTTTTAAACCCTTCTCTAAACGCAGCAACTATTTTTAATATGATTTTCGATTTTGTTCTAGTTTCATTTACAATTTCAATTTCAATTTACAAATTTGAAATTTTGAAGTGTAAAGTTCAATGAACTTGTCGCATTTATAAACAGTTTTGCTCCATTTTTGCATTTACTGCCGCACATTGCAGTCAAGCAGTCAACTGGGAATTGAGTCTAAGCCCAATTGACAGTCGCTGCGAAGGGCGCACTGCACCATTAACAAAAAACTATGCCAAGTTGCTATACCCTGTAATATGTGCTATAAGTTGGGGTATGCTATGCTCTTCAGTTTTTATTAGATAGTCGAAATGTTTTATATGAAATACAAAAATTAACTAGAGAAGTTGATGAATTTTTTTTTATAGTTTTATAAAGCTTCAGTTGCAAAACTTTCACATGCTCTTAGCGCTTAGTCAACTCCTCAGATACAGCATATTTCGCAGTCGAATATTTGCTGTTTTCTTACTAATGTTTACTGTGCATTGACTACTGCTTTTATATACATATGTGTGTGTGTGTGTGTTTGTCATTCGGCTGCTTCAAGGTTGCATACAAATTTATCACTTCACTTTGTCAGCATGCGCTCTTCTTGAAGAGAGCGTCAGTTTTTTTTGATTCTAGCCTTCGGCGGCAGGCTGTGTAAAATGCAAAATATTTACTATATAAAATATATAATATATATATATATTGTGAAATTAGCGAAATCTTTAACTTAGATTTATATCAAAAATTTGAAGTTGGCATCTCTTTTAAAGTACACAACACAACTTGTACATAAATTTCAATTCGTGATGCTATAAATTAAAAAGGGACATGCAATGCACACACATACACACACTCACACACACACACCACACTTCATGTCTCTTGGCTTGGACATGACAAAGAGAAGAGCACAAATGGATGACTAAATGTTGAGAAAGAGAGCGCGACAGTGAAGAGTGAAGACGCTAGATCATTGTGTCGTGCATAACAGTTAAAGCTTAGCCAAGCTTTGGTACATGATCATCATGTCTAACTATTGCTGTTTGTCTCCATCTGCTTGTCTCCATCTGCTTGTCTCTTTTTTTTATACCCGTTAGACATTAGCTACAGCGTGTATGATGACTTTGTGACATCAGGAAATGTATGCAACGCCCAACATGTAGAAGTGGTAAATTCTATACATTTTATAATATTCTTGCTCAGAATCAATAGCCTGGACGATTTCCATGGGAACAGTTCGAACTTAGATACTAACTTAGAGCTTGAGACTCCAAAATATTTCTAGTATTAGCTGCATGTTGATCAAGTTTGTTTTGAATTTTAACGAAGATTCCCAGCACCTTCAAAAATCGAAAATGATCTTGAGCTTGAGACTCCAAAGTGTTCGTAGTATTAGCTGCATGTAGAAGTTTTTTTTGAATTATAAGCAAGGTCCCCAGCGCCTCTAAAAATCGGGCCTGATCCTATAAAAAAATTAATAATTTTTTTAATTGTAGAACGGTGAAAATTTGGTACAGATCGGATTTTAAACAAGATCCTCAGCACATCCAAAAATCGAACGTGATCTTGAGCTTGAGACTCAAAAGTGTTCCTAGTATTAGCTGCATGTACATGTATTTTAAAAAAGGTCCACAGCTCCTCTAAAAATCGGGCCTGATTCTATAAAACAAGTTAAATATTTTTTTAATTCTAGAACTGAAGTACAGATCGCATAATAAATATGGAAGTTATGCAATTTTCCAGGTTACTATATTATCTGCATATTTTTTAAGTATTTTTTACCGGGTATTTTACAGCTGAGCATGCTTAACTATAGCTTTCTTACTTGTTTGTCTTTTTTGTGTTTTTTTTGTGGGCTGTTTATGGATATGTCGCCCAGCTGCTAATTTTATATTCATGCGCATTGGAGCGTAACTGAAAGTTGAGTGTTAGAGTCTAGTATTTGAGCATCTTAAGGAGTACAAAGGGAAGCGGAAGCAATAGCGGGGGTATAAAACTATTGCATGTCTTGGCAAAACTGATGAGAAAATTGTTTGTAACATTTTGTTTGTTTGTTTTTTGTAGGTGACATAAATTGCATTGTATTTTGTCAATAATTAAATTAAACATAATAAAATTTAAATAAATTATATAAAATAAAAATAAAATAAATAAATAAATTTAATAAATTAATTAAATAAATAATAATAAAGTTTAATTAATTTCAAGCTTAAATATTTATAGCATTGACTTAAAGCTTCAATTATTGCTCACCTGTTGTTTGCTGCTCAGTGTCACAACAAATTAAATTGCAAGGATAATATAAAAGTAAATTAAGCTATAAATAACTTACAATGTGCTATCAATGCCTTAGCATCCTTTGCACTGCGCAACTGTCAACAGAGTTGCCAACTACAAATGAATTTAGTAACATTTCTAAAGCTAAATAAAAAATAGATTTTACTTTCAGTTACTTGGCAGCCCGACATGTACAACAGGTAGTCAAAGCTAGCAGCTGTTAGAAGCTGAGGCTCGAGTTCATTTTATGCTTATCCTTTTCTCAGGCTTATCATGTGCATTAGTTCGTTGACAATAATGTCGAATAAAGCTGCCGCGCCCAGTGGCAAACGCCTACGTTGGTTAAGTATTTGTGGCTTATTTATATCAATATATTCGTTATATGTGAAAATTCAATTGGATTACGATGAGAATTATACGGCCATGTGTGATTTGGCAGAGAAAGTTAGCTGCACGGCTGTCTTTAAATCTGAGTATGTAGAAAATGAAGTAAAATAAATTAAAATTAATAAAATTCTTATAGCTATGGTCGGGGTTTTGGTCTAACGCAATTAATATTTGGCTCATCTGCTGATTATTTGAATCCTCCAAATGGTGCCATTGGCATTGTATTCTATGTGCTGCTTTTTGTAACATGTATGTAAAGGATACTTTGAGCATCTGCATCCCGGGTCATTTGCACTAATAAATCCTTTAATTTTTCTTTAAGCTTTCTATGAACGCCGTTGGCTTTGTCAGCTGCAATTATTTATGGCAATTGTAACACTGCTGCTATGCATCTATTTGGGTGGCCTGCTGCTCCTGGTACTCTATGACTGTTGCATCGTTTGTGTGCTTATCTATGTTATTCATACACTGCTACTCATTGAGGTTTACGATCGCTATAAACGCAACTATATAAGAAGCACAACGAAAACTGCCACCGAATAATATAAATTATGTTTATTTAAATAAAAGTTCAAGATAAATATGATGTTGCCAACTGTTGAATTACTCTTGTACATAAATATATATATGTCTGTCTGTCTGTCTGAGAATATATGTACATATGTAATGGTATGAGTATGTGGGTCAACGTGGGGTTAAGCTGCCGACATAGACGTGTTGATAGGCATATGCGCCTTACATAGACCTGTATCTGGTATTTGATCTCTTCTGCAAACAAATCGCTCACTTTTGACCCTACTCGAGTTACCAGACAAAACGCATTGGGTCCGTGTGCGCGCCTTCGCCTTCGCCCTGGCACGTTCGCACATTTGTAAAGGTGATGGTGCTGCTGAAGTTTAGAGTTTGATGAAGTTTACTGAAGATGTTGTTAGTAGTTTGCAGTTGCAATTGCAGTTGCACTTTGAGACAAGCATCACGTAGATGAGCAATTAATTTGCCAACACTCATAAGTATGTATGAGTGTATGTGTCTGTGCGAGTGTGCAATTGTGCTTGTGTGTGTGGGAGTTGTGACAAATTCAACAGTTCAGCTTTTGTTGGAGGTGGGAAGTGACAATTGAACGCAATTAATTTAACATAAAATGAAAAACTGAATGGAATTCCTTTCAACTATAAATCAATTAGACAAACAATGAAATAAATTAAATACTTCAAAATTTATTTTAAATAATAAAAATATGAAAATTAAAAATAAAATAATACCAATGTATTTTTGCACTGGCAAGTAACATTTACTCCTAAATCTCAATACTACTAAAAAAAAAAAAAAATTATTATTGTTTTTGATATTTATAAGATTGTATTATTAAATGGGAAATAAAAAAAAAATTAATAAAAATATACAAATTTATTTATTTTTTGTTTGTATACAATTTTATTGAAAGAAATTCCTATAATTTTTGTCACTCCTCAGTTGTTATTTATTACTATTTGAGATCATTGAATAACTTATTCAATCAATTTTCCCTTCAACATAAAAGATCAAACGATTTTTATCTGAGAAAAAAAATCACTTAAATGTTGATATCTGGTAATCTAATTACTGATTAAGTTGATCTTATGATCCTTTAATAGTATCAAAAGATTTCATAGATATCTGCAGATTATTTATTAGATTGCCAATCAATTGAATTTAACCTCCAAATTCTTAAATATGTAGATAATATTATTCCCATCTAAACTGTCAAAGTTGCAACAACAAATTGTTTTTCAATCAATATAATCTTCGTTGATCTTCAACCTCCACTTCTTCTTTACCTTTATCAACATCATCATCATCATGAATATTATCATTGTGATGATCATCCTTTGGCTAGAAGGCGTTACACATATAGTATATTGTTATGGAAACTGAAAAGCTATCAAAACGCATTTCAATTGCGCCCTCATGGAACGATCTATCAATCAACATACTTTGTATATATATAGTATGTATGTATGTATGTACATATGTATGTATGCAACTATTCATCATATGAGATTGTGATCGGTACACATACGACGAGTAGTTTGTTTGAGGGTTATATGGTATACTGTATACGTATACATAGCACTTTTTGGATACTTCATACTCCCAATTGGGGTCGCCTTTGGCACGATCTTCTTCAATTTTGACAAGGCAAACACACAAAATGTAAGCGCGACGAGACGCTGATACATGCAACATTGTGTGGCAAAATATGTTGCTCTTGCTCTCTGTTAATGTTGATGTTGGCAAAATGCATTCACCCAGCGACCGAGTAGACTACTTTGCGCCAACGTCTATCTATCTATCCTATGTATGTATTGTAGTATGTAACGACAACACAACAGTCTGGAGTTACCCCTTTTCGGTATGGGGGCGAAAAGGGGAATTACAATCACCTTAGCCAAAAAGATGTGCAGCCAGAAAAGAAGGCGAATCAACTGCGTTGGCAACAAGGCTGCTGCTGCTGCTGCTATAGCTGCTGATGTTGATGCTGATGCTAAAGGTAGAGGTAAACTTAGGCTTAAGCTGAAGCAATAACAGAGGCAAAGGCAAAGGCAAAGACAGAGGGAGAGCGACTGAAGTAGAAGCTCGACAAACAATTGCGACGAATCAAGCGCAGAGCGCAGCGTTGATTGAGATTGAGATTTTGTGGCAGGCGGCGATAGAACAACAACAACAACACACAGCAACGCGAGTAACTACAACAACAACAAGAACCACAACTGCAGCTGAGTTTGTCGCTCTGAAGATGATCGTATGTGGCAGCTGTTGCTGCTGCTGCCTGTGGTTGCCACACGTTGCCAGCGTCAGCTCCAATAGCAACACCAGCAACAACAACTCATAACCATCCTAGACTTTCAGTTTCAGCTACAGTTTCGTTTGTTTTCATTTTACATTTTGAATCGACTCATATAAATACGCGCTGTAGCTGCCAACGAAGATCAGTCAGAATCTGGCGTTGCTCCCAGACGAAGCTTACCACAAACATTAAATATACTCTCACATACACACATACACACATATATATAGATAGATACATATACAGTATATATAATATATACAGGAAACACGAGGAATATTGAGAGTATTATGTACAAGCTTATCGGCCTAACGCTGTTGTTGACGGCGACGGTGCTGGCGCGTCCCGAGCCACCCGTTAACTCCTATCTGCCGCCATCGGATAGCTATGGAGCGCCGGGACAGGGTCAGGGAGGCAATGGTGGATTTGGTGGTGGTAAACCCTCTGATCAATATGGTGCTCCTGGCAATGGACGTGGTCCTTCAAGCACTTATGGGGCTCCTGGTCAGGGAGGCAATGGATATAGCGGTGGAAAGCCCTCAGATCAATATGGTGCTCCTGGCAATGGAAATGGCAATGGACGTCCATCGAGCAGTTATGGTGCACCTGGACAGGGTGGCAAACCCTCTGATCAATATGGCGCTCCTGGCAATGGCAACGGCAATGGACGTCCGTCGAGCTCTTATGGTGCACCTGGTCAGGGTGGTAAGCCTTCGGATCAATATGGTGCTCCTGGCAGAGGAAATGGTGGTCCTTCAAGTAGTTACGGTGCTCCGGGACAGGGTAATGGTGGATATGCTGGTGGCAAGCCCTCAGATCAATACGGTGCTCCAGGCCGTGGTAATGGCAATGGCAATAGCAATGGTCGTCCTTCGAGCAGCTACGGCGCACCCGGTCAGAATGGCAATGGCGGCTACCCCGGTGGTAAGCCCTCAGATCAATACGGTGCTCCTGGTCAAGGCAAAGGTAACGGTGGCCCCTCGAGTAGCTACGGTGCTCCAGGACAAGGACAAGGCGGTTATAACGGCGGTGGTGGCAAGCCATCTGATCAATATGGAGCCCCTGGCAAACCATCCGATCAATATGGTGCTCCTGGCAATGGCAATGGCAATGGTCGTCCCTCAAGCAGCTATGGTGCACCCGGTCAGAATGGTAATGGCGGCTATGCTGGTGGCAAGCCCTCTGATTCCTATGGTCCTCCTGCATCTGGAGCTGGCGCTGGCGGTCCAGGTGGTGCTGGCGGCGGTGGTGGTGGTGCTGATTATGATAATGATGTAAGTAGCACTTAGATATTGGCTTGGGGTATTTCTTGAGAATTTTGCTTTATCATCTACACAACAAGATTAGTTCTCGCTTCAGCTGCACTTAGCACGTCTAATATCTTGCACTGCTTCGCCGTTTGTCTCACTCTCTCTCTTTCTCTCTCTATTTGTCTGTCTTACATTTTCTTTTGCTGTCAATATTCTGTCTCTATCTGTGTCTTTCTTTCTTTCTCTCTCTCTCTCTCTTTCTTTCTTTATCTCTTTGGTTCTGTATCTGTTGCTTCCATGTAGGAGCCCGCTAAATACGAATTTAATTACCAAGTTGAGGACGCTCCAAGTGGGCTGTCATTTGGGCATTCAGAGATGCGCGACGGTGACTTCACCACCGGCCAATACAATGTTCTCTTGCCCGATGGAAGGAAGCAAGTAAGCAAGCTGGACGGTCATTATAGCTGAGCAGGCACAAATAACTTTGGCGAGTCTAATCGCTAATCGCTTTTATTATTTGTCCCCTTTTTATCTTACAGATTGTTGAATACGAGGCGGATCAACAGGGATATCGTCCACAGATCCGTTATGAAGGTGATGCTAATGGCGGTGGTGGAGCTGGAGGTGCTGGTGGTCAAGATTTGGGACAAAATGGTTATTCCAGTGGTCGCCCCGGTGGTCAGGATTTCGGTCAAGGCGGTTACTCAAGCGGTCGACCAGGCGGTCAGGATCAGGGACAAAATGGTTATTCCAGTGGACGTCCAGGTGGTCAAGATTTCGGACAAGGTGGTTACTCAAGCGGTCGACCAGGTGGTCAAGATCAGGGACAGAATGGTTACTCTAATGGTCGTCCCGGTGGTCAGGATTTGGGTCCAGGTGGTTATTCCAATGGGCGTCCTGGTGGTCAAGATCTAGGACCAAATGGTTACTCAAGCGGTCGTCCCGGCGGTAATGGCAATGGCAATGGTAATGGTAATGGTGGCTCCGATGGTGGCCGTGTAATCATTGGCGGACGTGTCATTGCCCAGGATAATGGTGACGGACAGGGCTATTCAAGCGGTCGTCCCGATGGTGGTCAAGATGGTGGCTATGGACAGGATAACAATGATGGTCGTGGCTACTCAAGCGGCAAACCTGGACAGGGTCGCAATGGTAACGGAAATGGTCATCATGGCAACGGCAATGGTTTCGGTCCAGGAGGACAAAATGGCGACAACGATGGCAGCGGCTACAGATACTAGGAAAAAGAAAAGGCTTAATGACTCCGAACAGATGAACAGTAGAAGAAGAACTCTAGCTAGAAATTGAAATACATAGAAAAATAATTATAATAATAATAATAATATACCTAGAACTTAAGACTCTCTAGAACTTTGAACTAGTTACCGTTATATGCCTATCCCTATAAGCCCAATTAGTATTTCTTGTCTTTTTTTATATACTCATCCCTGACTGTACTCTATACATATCTCACGCTATCTCATACTCTCTCATTCCATATATCTTAACTCAAGACACCAATTCCGTCTCCGACTTTAATTTCAATTTAAACTAAAACTCATATTCCATTTAAGTTTAAGCTCAACGAGTTTTAGTTGCATATAAGAAACAAACAAAAAAAAAAGAAAGAAAAAAAATATTAAAGAATTTTGTTAATTTTAAGATTTTTTGCTTGCCCATAAGTATATGAAATAATAAAGACATATGTTTATAACAAACGATTTTCATTTTTATAGAAATTCACAAACTATCCTAAAGTTGATTATATCAAATAAACATAATGAAATAATTTAAATAAATTTCATTACCAGGAAATTTTTAAGATGAGGAACATTACATTGTTTTTCATATACAATTCTTGAATAAGCTCGTAGTAGCTCTCAAGTCTTGTTTGGGTTCAGTATAATCGCCAAAATTTGTCCATGTATAGTTCCAAAGTCGTGGATTACCACGAGGATCATCGGGTTTATTTGCAGGAGGCACAGCTGTAGCATTGATTAGCTCAAGTTCTCGTAACAATGTTTGCAATACATTTGGAAATCTGTTCAAAAAGAAAGAAAAAAAATTAAAGCTATAGGTAGACATATAGAAATCTATATAGATTACTTACTGTTTGGCCAGATTATTTTGTTCGCATGGATCTTTGGAGGTATTAAACAGACAGGTTGCCTTTAGTGGATTACATGTTACTTGATCATGGGGATTTGCACACACAACTGTTGCAGCTTTACGTAATCGTATTTGATCTGCACGTGGAGGTAACATATTAAGTTTTTGCATTGCCATTCCCGTCACACTTTTAGCCACTTGATCCCAATTGTAATCGTAAGGATCACGCAAGTCTGCTGTACCATACCACCCATCCCAGGAGCCATTATAATTTGTACCCTTAACTAATTTCCATTCGTTTACACTGATTGCCGAACTTCCCCAGATATCATCGATATTATGCAGAATACTTCGTCGTGGTGAAGTTTCATCATGTACCAAAGATTGCCATATGCTCATTCCATCCAATTTAACATCCTTAAGATTATCTAATGCCTCCTTACCACCAGCTGCTTCCAGCAGTGTGGGTAACCAATCCGTTATATGTATAGTTTGTTCAGCCAATCGGGGTGGCATCAATAAACGAGGTGACCAGAGCACACCGGCGCCACGTACGCCACCCTCCCAAAGTGTATTTTTAGTGCCACGCAATGGATAATTTGAGGCAAAGTTTGAATTGAAACCATCCGTAGGGCCGCCATTATCCGTTGAGAATATGATAATAGAGTTTTCTAGCATCTGATATTTTTGCAATTGTGCAATAATGCGACCCACTGAATTGTCCATCTCACTGACCATACCTAAAAAGGAAAGAAGAATGAAAGAATATAAATATATGTAGAATTATACAGCTCTCTTTGAAGTCTAATCTTACCTGCATACTTTCTTCTTTTGTACTTTGTAATGTGTCCCAACTTGGCAACAATATCATCATTAGCTGGCAATGGATTATATGGATTTCCCGAATGTACCGCTGCATGTGCCACATAAAGAAACAGTGGACCCTTCGTAGTATTGTGTTTGGCAATAACATCAAGAGAATGTTTTGTTATCACTTCTGTTGTCGATTCACCATGTAAATCGAAGGCTGGCTCAGTGCCACGACGCATATCAAGACCCCAAGAGCCATGTTCAACTGATGTATGATCATTATAATCATGTCTGCCCGACCAGAAACCAATATGACTGCTAAAGCCACGATAAAGTGGCGTATACGCACGTTTCCAGAAACCCAAATGCCATTTACCGGCTATATGTGAAGTATAACTGCAGAAAAAAAAGACGTTGAAAGATCAGAGATGGATGACTGCATAGATTAATAAAAATTTACCCCAGGTCATTAAGATATTGTGGCATAAGTTTAAGATTTAAAGGTAAACCACGCGGTTCAGCGGCATAGAGTACTGTATGTTGCATGCCTGGAAAAATCAAAGGATATAGATTTATATATATTTCTGATCTTTATTTGATCTGTATATTACCTGTATGTATTGGATATTTGCCTGTCATTAGTGCCGATCGTGAAGGTGTACAAATTGGATTGACATAATAACGATCAAGTATGAGACCCGAATATGCCAAGGCATCGATATTGGGCGTGGGAATCTGTGCAGAGCCACGAAAACCAACATCATTAAAGCCCTAAAAAAAACGAACAAAAACAAACAAAAGAGAAGAGAAGAATGTAACATAAAATTCGAAGAATATGAAGAAGAAGAAGCAGAGCAGAAGAAAAAGAAACAAGGGCTTGTTAAGCTTCACTTACCAGATCATCCGCCAGAATGAATATTATATGCGGCTTTTCTGTCGATTCCGTCAATTGGCCGCTTGACAATGTGACAAAGTTAAAGCTCATGATGATGTTGACGACGATAATGATAATGTTGATAATTTGCAACTGAAACAGCTTCCCCTTTACACCCGCTACATATCGCATCTTCAGTTTCTTTGTGGGTGGATGCAAGCGCCTCATTTGCATTGTTTTGTTTTTTATTATTTTTGTATTTAGGTTTTTTTATTTTTTGTCTTTGTCTGTAAATTGCAACATGGAATAGTGCCAAGAGAAGGTAAGGTAAGGTAAGGTAAGGGGGGATTGATATTATGCGATGCTACTACGATTAGATCTCATTAGCTCTTTAATTACAGTACAATGTCGATATTTCAAGTACAGTGCACGTTCGTTATATAAGAAAAGATTGCAAATCCAACAAATTAAATCTATACCAAAGATATATATATATATATATATATATATATATGTAACTATAGTTGTAGCTGACTGTAATGTCATTAAATTTATCGCTATTTCAATTGAGGATCAATAGCAAAAATTTAAGCATCATCTATTACTGATTGTCATTGATTTGCATTACAATAATAAGAATAACATAAAGCTGAATGCTAGAATACTAGAAAATCTACTCAAAAAGTGCTAAATCATTTTTTATATGTATGTATGTGCTCTTAAAAAAAAGTGAAGAACTCTGACAATGTAACAGAACATGTCTCGATTTCCATTTGATGTCAAGTTTATTATATGCGTTATTTAATTTGTAAACGATTCAATATCAACTTCAACTTGTCTTTTTCATATTCACAATCACATAACTTCTTCAATCTTCAATCAAATTGCACAATGATTTATTTATACTGCTTCTAGGCGAAGTGCTGTGTGTGTCGTGGGAGGCGGACAGAGCATTTCTTTATTATAATTATTATTCATGCAACGCATAAAAAAAAAACATAAAATAAATAAAAAAAAATTAAATAAAAGAAGAGAAAAGCTCGTGATGCGTCGCCAGAGTCAACTAATTAGCATACGAATTGAACATCAAGTTTGTCGACCCTGCCCCATTAATGGGTCAAATAACAGACTATTGTTCATGTAGTATTCCCAGAATGCTCTGAATCTGTGCCAACAGACAGCTAGACAAACAGACAGACAGACAAAACAATTCGCAAAACAATAAAAAAAAAGTAATGAAAACAAAAGAAAATTATTCAGATAATTGAGAAAAAAATTTAAAATTATTCCGAATATAATTTTTACTGCAAAATATGTATGTAAATAAGCTTAAAGGCAACTTATTATTTGTCCAGGTATATTTTAGAGCTCATAAATATTTTTATACTCGGTGCCCTTTGGGAACCAAGAGTATATTGGGTTAGTGACAAGAGCAAATGTATGTAACACCCATAAGGAGGCGTGGCCGACCCCATAAAGTATATATATTCTGACTCAGGATCAACAGTCGAGTCGATTGGAGCATGTCCGTCTGTCCGTCTGTCCGTCTGTCCGTCTGTCCGTCTGTCCGTCTGTACGTCCGTATGAACACACAGATCTCGGAGACTATAAGAGATAGAGACTTCATTTTTTTTGCATAGTGTTTGTAGTGTTTGCAGGCAGATCAAGTTTATTTTGGATTTTTGCCACGCCCCCCTCCGCCTCCACAAATCGATGAAAACCATTTTGAACACACCACTTCACCCACACCCAGCCAAGCTACAGAACTGAATTTTGGTACAAAGTTAGAATATGTTTATCTGGACGTTGTGTACAAATTTGGTACAGATCGGATAATAAACATGGAAGTTATACACAATTCAAATTTCAAAAGTTGCTGTTCTCACCCCATAAGACGGCAACATTTACTCAGTGTTTCTCACACTTGTGAAGAGCGTGGCTCAGTGGTTAGAGGGTTGAACTCGCGTGCATGAGGTCCGCGGTTCGATTCCCGAGACGATTTTTTTTTTTAATTTTTTTTTTAATTTTTTTTTTTATATTAACTTAAAATTGGCGAGTGCGCAGCACGAGCAAAATAAATATATAATATAACTTTGGGCACCGAGTATTATATAGTCGAGCACACTCGACTATAACTTTCTTACTTGTTTATTATTATTTATTTTTTATATGTTTTCCTGTTTTTGCAAATAGTTAAAAATGTGAGCACGACACTTGCCCTTTATATTATTTGTTTATGAAACATACTGAAATTGAATTGAAATGCGGGTCCTAATTATTCACAAACACGAAATAAAAATGCGAAACATACACACACACACACGCATACATACATATGCATTATACATGTCTGAACATGCATACAAATCATACAATATATATTTTTATTTGTTTTTATTTACAATAAACAGCGCGTGCAAGCAATAATTAATTCAATTTATGTTCACCGGCATGCAATATCATATATTTTATTCACTTTCTTTTAATATTTTGTATACTTTGCTTTATATATTTAGTATTTAAACCTTTTGCAGATCGCGTACTGTTTCGATACACGCGACAAATGAGACTGCAAAAGTGACCAAGAGCAGAGCGCGCGACAAGACTAATTTAAAAGCTCTTTGCCGTCTCCCTTGTTATTGTTGTTTTATTGCGTCTGCGTCTGCGTCAACGTTGTTGACTATGCAGTGAAAGCCGCGTGCGCTGTTAACTAACAGAGCGGCAAATCAATTATGTGCAGAGGCGGTCAATAACAGTGAGAGCCGTCATGTACAAAATGTAAACAGAGAGCTAAAGACGCGCTCACACACATATACATATATATTACACAGGGTGAACAGAGAAAGTGTCCAAAATTAAATAAAGAACATAGAATTAATAAAAGTTTATTGCAATAAATAATAAGAGAATTGAATTATTATCTTATATCAGGCAGCTTTACAATTGTTATATTTGTATACATAGCTAATTTGTAATGTAAACTGGCTTGCACAAAGAGCGGTCAGCAGTGAGCGACATCAAATTGAAAATGTAAACAGAGAGCCGAACCGAGCAGTAGCACAGGGTGCACAGAGCATATAGTCATTGCATACGAAATACCATTTCTCTTAGTGCTGCTGTTGCTTCATTATAAGCCAAACGCTTAGTTTTTATTACTTTTTTAAATGAAACAGTGACGTAATGTAATTAAATTTTATTGTTTTAAAATAATACACAACAGTTATTTAAGCATTTTGTTTTCCCTTTATATATATATATATCTATATTATTATATTTAACTCCTTCATTAAACAAATGTACAGAATTATATAGCTTGAAGCATTTTAAGTAACAATAATAACAAGCCGCGATACACGGACTTGACATAATTCGAATTTATAATTCCTGATTAACAAAATTAAACTTTTGATCATAATTGTGTTTCTTTGAAGTCAAATTGTATACTTTATAGATGTGTCATATTATATAGGGAAATTTTACCCAATTTAACAACGACTACAAAATTTATATCCTAAATAATGATTTTATGATTATGATTTTTTCCGCTAACCCGTCAACAACATTCAATTACTTATCAAATATATGGGAAAGAAAAAATTATTTTTTTGCATAAATTCGACTACCGGAAATTTACCAAAAACTAGATAAAAATAATTTTCATTGCGAGCATACACATATATTATCTCCAATGCACAATTTTGAGTACCGAAACAACAGAGAGAGAGAGAGAGAGAATACGACAAAAAGAGAGAAAGTTTAGAGTATTTCCAGATCAACATGACGAATTTCAGGGAATTGTGACTAAAATGATAAGATAATATTAATGCTATAAATTATGATTGTCTATTTTATATTTTTTTATTATCATTTTACTTACGCGTAGATTCATTTCAATGCGATCTATTTCACCGCCCATGAGATCCACAATATTCTCGCCCTGATCTAATAAAAAGTTTTCAAGCTCATCTACATTACGAAAGCCTCGTACGGTCTGAAAGATATAAATTATAGATTTATAAATATATGTTATATAGCATGGAATCATTTTTTCTTACCGTCAACAACTTGGTCAGATCTTGTTTGTCCAAATATGAACGCGTCAATTCTCGTCCATCAAAGTCCAATTCAGCCTGTAAAACATAATGAAATTATTGTCAATATATAATAAAATAGGATAAGTATAACACAGCTGACCTTATAGCGCACACGGCCATTTCCAATATCAATACCCTTAACATCATAAATAGCACGAATCATCACATCAGCCTCCATAGCAGCATTGATTTTCTCCAATCGATCCAATGATATGGAGACACCAACCAATGCATTTGCATTTGTATAAATGATAAATGAAGCAACAGCTCCAAGTAATGCGCCAATAACAAGTGAACCGGCCGCATCGAATAGCGGTGAGCCCGTATAACTACTTAATCCCATGCAGGATGCAGCAATCATGACACCAGCAACGGCAGCAGCATCTTCACATAGCACAACATTAACACAGGGATCTTTGCCAGAAATAACTATATCAAAGATTATAATCATATATCAATATCATATTTACTATATAGACATCAGTAACATCTTACCATAATCCTTAAAACTCATATTATTTATACGTGCAGAACGCTTCAACTCATTGATGGCCACAACGAGCGTAGCACCTTCAGATACCAATGATCCTGCTAATATACAATAGACCCAAAAGAGATCTGTTATTGGCTGTGGATGTAAAATACCCTCAATGCCATGATAAATGGATAAACCGCTGCCTACACAAAAGATGCCAACACCGGAAATTAAAGACGAAACATAACGCATATTCATATAGCCATAGGGATGATCTGTATCTGGTTTTTGTGATGATTTATATATGCCAAATGCTAAGATCAATTGATTTATCAGATCCGCAAGTGAATGTATAACCTCAGCGAACATGCTATGCGAACCACTATAAATCCAACCGCCAGCTTTAAATAAAAGATTCGCTGCATTGCTAAAAAAAAAGAAAAATAAAATTAATAATCATAAGCTACGAATATTGTTTACACTTTGTACTTTCACTTACATAGCAATAGCAGTGGCTACAACCTCACCCGACTTTTCTTCTGCTACAGTATCATGCAGACCCTTTGTACGGGAGCCCATCTCACGTCGATAGTCTCGCAGACGACGCTTCACCGTAAAGACATCTGTTGAATGCAATTTGTTATATTATTCTTATGCTTTAGTTTAGAATTTAGATGCACTTACTCTGCTGATACTGTTTACGTTCCACATCACGCTTAAGTCGTTCACGTACAATATTCTCTTTGGAGCCCCAAACTTCTAAAGCTTTGGCCTCAACATCACGTCGCCAATAAACTGTCATGGGCGGCTCCTGTTCGTAGGGTGAACGGCGTTTAATCTTCGGTAACTTTTCAAGATCAGCAGCTGTCAACAAGAAATCCGCAATGGCACGTGCTGGTGTCACAAAATTACGTTCCAATGAGATGCGATAATCGAAACGTGGTCGTTTTGATGCTGCTGGTGGTATTATTGTTGCTTCCGTAGATGTTGGTGTTTCTTTAGCTGTTTCTTTAGCTTTAGATTCGCCAGTTCGTTGTGTTGTACTTGGAACAGTTGATGCTGGGGGTGTACCAGATGGCGTGCAATCCATGCCTGTTGCAGTTGATATTGAGAGTATATTCAGTGGTGGCTCCTTTAGTTTTGTCACTGGCGGTAATTCGGTTTTTTCAAAGACAATTTCATTGATTTTGGAATCCTCAATTGTGGTGGTAATGGAAAGGATTCCTTTTGTTGTTTTTACTTCAAAGTTTTTTGTCATTGTTAGGCCAGTGGCCTCTTGATCTGTATCAGCAATTACTTTTAATTCTGATTTTGTTTCTGCATTTTTTTTCGCATCCGCCTCAGGCAGCAATTTGTCTTTTGATTTGTCCTCCTTATCTTCATCAGTGGAAGGGCTAATGTTACTGCTACTGCTACTGTTGCTGCTGCTGCTACTACTACAACGTAGCCATGACTGGCATGTAAATGGTCCACTTACATGTCCAGTTGCTTCTTTCCCTCCACCCAGGCGACTACGTGCCTGTAATCTTAGTGGAAATGATTCATTGAAGCATTGCATGCCATATGGCCCTTTACCGGTGTGCTGATTAAGTCTCTGTTGTTGCCTCCATTGGCAGATACTTCGCAATAACTGATTTTTGCAGTGCAACAGCTGCACATTGCGCATGAACATCCTCTTACAGGATAATAACAGCAACAACGACAGCAGCTCTAATAAAAAAAACAAAATATACAGATAGATAGTTAATTTATTCATTTTGTTGTTGTTTGATCTTTATTGCATTATTCATGCTTCTACTTACACAGCGCACTGTTTAAAGAGATTTATATCTTTGTTGACGTCTTCCCCTTTTTACAGTTGCGGTTTCACTTTTAGGCGGACTACGTCATGCGAAATACAGAGACATGAATTGTTATTGTTACTAGCTCCTCTGTGTGTGTTTTGCGCTGCTGTTGCTCTCCAGATACCAGTTATGCCTTCTAAGGTAGCCTCTTTAATTCTTTTGCCGGAAAATGTGCACTGAGAATTTAGTAAATATCACAAAATTAGCAAAATTTTGATGGTAAAAGAATGAATTTAAGAGTTGCCCGGCTGCAACTTTTATGCTAGAAACAAAGTGTTTATCGTTATCGATAAATATCAAATGACTAGAGAAATACTAGAGAATGTTGACCAACACTGTTGTATCAGCTGCGCTTAATACTCTGACCATAATTTGCACACTATAAATATAACCGCGCAATGTGCGACTAAAGTTTTTGCTTAATTTTAAAATATTTTTTATAGCATATTCAATTAAAAAGTCAATTTATTTTCAAAGAAAATAGTTAATAAATATATTTATGTATATTTTTATTGCTATTGCTGCAAGCAAAGACTATTAATTATTGGTGCAACTTATTTAATAGTCTGTAAGAGTGTTTGTTATTCGCTAATATAAATACCGGCTGTTTTTTCTTCCTCTTCTTACTCTTGGTCGCGACCGCCGGGTGTTGTAACATATTTTTTTCCGTTCTTTTGAATTTACGTTTATTTTGATTTACTGAATATACAAAATGTCGCTACTTGTTCAACGTGCTGCTAAACTCATAACGCGTCATGCGTTGCCTTTAGCTGCCACCAACAGATGTCGCTATTCTGTCGATGCAATTCTTGGCGATGGCACTGAGGTGCTTGTCGAACAACTTGAGGGTCAACAAAAAGGCATAACAGTCTTAGGTCTAAATAGACCGGCAGCAAAGAACTCATTCAGTCGTGGTTTGGTCAACACATTTACTGATATCCTGGAGGAGCTTAAACGTGATAATGGGTCTCGTGTAGTTGTGCTGCGCAGTCTCACACCAGGCGTATTTTGTGCAGGGGCAGATTTAAAGGAGAGAAAAGGTAGGGGATGTAGCTCAGTGGTAGAGCGTTCGCTTTGCATGTGAAAGGCCCCGGGTTCAATCCCCGGCATCTCCAGCAAGTTTACTTTTTTTATTTAATTTTTTTTTATTTATTTTTTAATTACTTATTTACTTATTTATTTACTTTTTTTTAAGGCATGACCACTGAAGAAACTAAAGAATTTGTGAACCAGTTGCGCAGTCTACTTATTGGCATTGAACAGTTGCCGATGCCAGTGATAGCAGCACTCGACGGCGTTGCGTTGGGTGGCGGCTTAGAGATGGCTTTGGCCTGTGACATACGCACAGCTGCTTCAAATGCCAAAATGGGTTTAGTAGAGACAAGACTCGCCATTATACCAGGTGCCGGTGGTACTCAGCGTTTACCACGCATACTTTCACCCGCACTGGCCAAAGAACTGATATTTACGGCACGTGTATTGGATGGTAGTGAGGCCAAGAATTTAGGACTTGTCAATCATGTGGTACAGCAGAACGAACAAAAAGATGCTGCCTATCAGCGTGCTCTGAAAATAGCTGAAGAAATCTTACCCAATGGACCAGTTGGTGTACGTATGGCCAAATTGGCCGTTGATAAAGGAATGCAAGTTGATCTGAAGACTGGCTACTCCATTGAGGAAGTATGCTATGATCAAGTAATACCCACTAAGGATCGTCTAGAAGGACTTGCTGCCTTTGCTGAGAAACGTAAACCAGTCTACAAGGGCGAATAGAACCTAGTGTTTTAGACCTTAAAGAATTGCATTTATTAGTTGTTCTATTTTTTTTTTTTTTCGTTAACCTTCGAATTGAATAAAATATTAAAATAACTTTTACTTTTATTGTTCTAAGCAAAAAACAAATAATAAATAAATAAACAAAAGAGATGACAGCGCTCAAATTGTTGCAGCACTGAGTCATGAAAAATGCTAATTGCTATAATTAAATTATTCGCTTAGTTAAGCTGTCACTCGAGATTTACTTTCTCACACAATATATATGCATGTGTATGTATGTGTATGACTCTATGCATATATAGTAAGTAATACTTGTTAAATCGCGTAGCTTTATTCTATACGGAAATGTAAAATTTCTATAGAAAATGTTTTCAATTTGTTGTTAAGAATTTCTGATGATTTCAGCTGCGATTTTATTTTGTACCTTTATTTTTAACATTTGCAAAGTAAATTTTATTTAATGGTGCAAACAATGAGCTTTTGTTTTTTGCTTTGTTTCGACTATGTGAAGAACAAAACAAATAATAAATTTAAAAAAAAAAATAAAAAAATATTTGAAAAAATCTGTGCAAAAATAAAAAAAAAATGGTATTCAATGAAAGGCGTTAACTGATTGTTTAAACACAATTTGATTCGGGACTGTGGTACGTTGCGTGTCAAGGCAAGGAGGAGGCAAGTGTGGTAAGTAGATGCGGTAGCTGAAACACAGACACTTGACACCAACAACAAAAATAATAACAGTCGGTGATGACCCACTTGTCAATGTGTTGACGGTGCCACACCCACATAACGTTATAACGCCTCTTTTGAAGTGGAAAACATTAAACGCCCATTCAATTAACATGCGACATCACATCATATTTAACATCATGCAAGGTCAGTAGCCGTAACTTTCGCAGCACTCAGACTGTATCCGATCGAAGCGGAAACGTACAAACACACGTATATATCATATGTATATATAAAATATTATATACATACATATAGTCGACTCAGTGACTCAGTGTCGGAATCAAAATCTAAATCTGTTGTGACAATCTAAAGAGGCAACATGACTAATGCCAAGCGCACTTTGCATACTAATCAATTAACTAATTAATTATCTTTAACTAGATACAATACATCAGCAGAAGCAACAGCAACAGCAGCAGTAACAGCAGCGGCTGATGAACTCAAATACTTGAAAACTTGATGTTAAATCCAAATTTGATATGACAAAAAAAAAAAACCGATCCCAAAAACATCATTGCACAGAACAGACTTGAAGGCAGTTCCGGAATCAATTGCGGAAGTTACGCTTTTCGATTATTATTATAAGCATTAATGTTATAAACAATAAAGCACAGCAAATATTACGGATAAAAAAAAAATAAAACAACAGCAACAGCAAAAACAAAACAAGTTTTATGCATTTTAAATAATTTTTCTTGTTGTTTGAAGCGAAATGATGTGTGAGTTTTGTGTCTGTGTTTTATGTCTCTTTGATCGCGTTTTGCATTGCAATGAAGGGAACAAATGACAGATGGCAGATGCAGCACCCTGTATGAGACACGCAATACAAATATATATAATATATAATAATGTAACAGTTTTCCAGGAATTTCATACACACTTTAAAATGAGACATGTTAAGTGTTTG
>JBAMBR010001701.1:0-46267 GCA_037044475.1 Zaprionus obscuricornis
AAAAAAAAATCCCGTGACGACGGAATCCTTATCCTCATAGTTTTCCATTGGATCCATTTGTTATGGATATGGAGTACGGTTTGCCGACTCGCTATCGGCAATAGCAAGGAAGGAGTAAGACTTTTTCAATTGTCGTTCATACATCTCACCCTAAATAACAAATGAACAATTCATTTTAATTTACAAAATTCGTTTAATTAACAAAGATTTGCCTAACTTATAACTCTAATTTACCTATTCTAAACATTTAATACTCAGACATATAGTAGACATGCACTCACACTTGCATCGCAGGTTGTTGATGCGTGTGGAGCTATTGTTGTGTTTGCTGTCGACGCAGTTATCGCCACTGTTGTTGTTGCTGCAACTGCTGCTGTTATCGTGGTTATAACTAATACTGTTGTTGTGCTTGGTCTTGCTGCTGCTGCTACTATAGTTGTTGTTGTCTCGACTATTGCTGCCAGTACCGTTTTAACAGCCGGTGCCGCTGTTGTAACCACTACTGTTGTTGTTGCTGTTATTACAGCTGTTGCAGCTATTGTTTCCACTGCTGTTGATATGGCTGTTAACACAGCTGGTGCCGCTGTAGTTGCCTCTGTTGCTATTTACACGGCTACGGTCGCTTAACACTTTTTTTTATACCCTGTAATCATTGAAAATGGGTAAAAAAGGGTATATTACACCATAAATTATTCTTGCGCAGGAGCAATAGCCGATTTGGTCATGACGGTCTGTCTGTCCGTTCGTCCGTCTGTCTTTTTGAAAGCAAAGATCTTCTAAAGGTATAAGAGCCGCATAACAGAAATTCATTTTTTCTTGCTTTAAATTGAAAAAACCATGACTTTTTCGTTCATTCATTGGAACCATGACCTATCCCAATTATTTAATGCACCGCCTTGTTATTATTACATGCAAAAGTCTATTTTAACCTACGCGGTTTTCAAAAACGAATCTGTGGATGATGGCTTTAACAGTACCATCTGGTATGTTCACAATTTTAGCGATTTTTCGCCGGGAAACACCGTTTTTATGCTGTTTAAGAACCAATTCACTTAGTTCGATGGTTGTGCGTTTTCCCATGGCTAATTCGCGTGCTTTCTTGACGAAATCGAATCAAAAGTGATAATTCTATTTGCGAATACATTGAGCAAAGAGTAACCAAAAAATGAACCGTTAAATTACACTTCTTAGAAGAAAAGCTGAGCATTAAATGCAGTGGGTCAAATAAGCTGTGACATAGAAAACTGCAGTATTTTTCTTTTTAATTGAATAATTATAAAACCTTTTGTTAATTGAATAAAATTTAAGTTGTTTGTTATTTCTAAAATAGCCACCGAAAAACCTGCGTTTTTATTTTTTTAATATCTGCTTTAGTTAAAAAGTTATTCTCACTTAAATTTGAATATACAAGGTGGGTCAAATAAGCTGTGAGCCACTGTACATATAATGGATATTATACCCTTTTTAATAACTCGCGGGGTGCCCTCATCTATAATCCGGATCTTTCATTCTTAAGTCCCGATTTTTCGGCTCTTTCCAGTAAATTGATTTCCAAAAGGCTTATGTATATACCTTGACTCATACTTATTAAAAAAATTATGTTTCCCACGCAACTTGCTGCCATATACCCCCACACCATTATGCCACTTCAACCGTGTTTAACAGTGCCAACTACATTTTCTATGTTGAACGCTTCTATGTTTTTATACCATACTAAAACTTTTTCTTTGATTATAAAGATGCAGAATTTACTCCCGTTTGAGAAGAGAACTTGGGTCCAGAAGTAGGGGCTTATTTTAAAAGCTCATTTGGAA
Organism: Zaprionus obscuricornis; assembly: GCA_037044475.1. Lineage (NCBI taxonomy): Eukaryota > Metazoa > Arthropoda > Insecta > Diptera > Drosophilidae > Zaprionus > Zaprionus obscuricornis. The sequence goes on from JBAMBR010001701.1 coordinate 1,815, forward strand.
AAAATTAATCTGTGCAGTTGCCTGTTGACTTCGGAAATCAAAGTTTCTTACAGGCGATACTGCTATGGTACCCACCCTTTTTTATGACACGGCGCATTGTAATCTCCTAACCCTTTTTGAAAAGACTATTTTATAGGCTTGGAGCTGTTGGAATAGACTAAATAGGAGCGTTTTGTTAGTAATGGGGGCGGCCAGATCGACCAAGTTACTGCCCATAAGGAGGCGCGACCGACCTCCCCGAGTCGATTGGACCATGTCCGTCTGACCATCTGTCCGTCCGTATGAACACACAGATCTCAGAGACTAGAAGAGCTAGAGACTTCATTTTTTTTGCAAAGTGCTTGTATTAGTTGCAGGCAGGTCAACTTTATTTTGGATTTTTGCCACGCTCCCCGCCGCCTCCACAAATCGGTAAAAACCATTTTGAACACACCCAGCCAAGTTACATGACTGAATTGGTACAAGGTTAGAATATGTTTATGTTGTGTGAAAAATTTGGTACAGATCGGATATTTAACATGGAAGTTATACACATTTTAAATTCCAAAATTTGAGAGGCGTCTCTATAGCGTACGCTTGGCTGCTGTTCTCACCCCACACACGGCACAATTACTCAGTGCTTCTCACACTTGTAAAGAGTGTGGCTCAGTGGTTAGAGGGTTGAACTCGCGTGCGTGAGGTCCGCGGTTCGATTTTCGAGGCGATTTTTTTTTTTTTTAAATTTTTTTTTTTAAATTAACTTAAAATTGGCGAGTGCGCAGCACGAGCTAAATAAATATATAATATAACTTTGGGCACCGAGTATTATATAGTCGAGCACACTCGACTATAACTTTCTTACTTGTTTGTTGTAGACCTGTGTAATTTATTATTTTTTGGATGAAGAAGTGAGCTCTACCAATTATGGCACCAGTCTCTCTATAAGATTTTCAATCTAAAAATAGTTTAAATATGATTGCACGTAACTTTAGCTTTCCCTACTTGATTTTAGTTGTTTATGTTTATTTATTAATTAATAGCCAAAAGTATGTATATGTCGAAGACTCATCGTCCGAGTCTTTTACTGGACTTTCGGCGAAACGTTTTCTGGCACGTGGCATGTTGCTTGAATATCACAATTCGACTGGACTGACTTTCAATTCTCGTCAATCCCTTTTCAATTCATTCTCACCCAGTAACACACACGCACACTGTGTTTATAACGAACACTACCTGTCTCACTTATGCCTACGGCCAAACTACGTTGACAGAATTATATGTCTGTCTCGCACGAAAGGAAGGGAAACCAGAAAGAAACAAAACAAACGTGTATGTTTAAATCAATCTCCGACATATACAATATTTACAAGAGTAAAAATTAAGAGATCCTGCCAGAAATAGAGATCGCTGGTGCGATTTTTTATCTTCGGGTCAACAAGATTGTTCGGGTAGGCAGCAAGTCTTTTTGCACAACGACTGCTATGAAAGTTGATTTGACGCCCGACCAGTTCATGTTTTAGGTGCCTTTCGATCATGAGGTTACTTACGTACCAACTAAAACCGGATAAATGCCCTGCAGCTCGGTCCAAGTTGGTCCCTTGATCGCAAGGATTGTAGCTATGTAGATGTGATGTTAGATGTGTTAATGGAGTTTCCCTCAAGTCAGACTTGTAAAAGATTCATGCTACAAAGCCAGAAGGCATTGAAGGCAATTTTCAGCGAATGCTGGATGGCTTCACGTATGGTGTCGTCCGTTAGAAAAAAAGGCATAAAGGTAGATAACAGGGTTTTCAAGCATGTACACGGAACCGACTTGCATTAGTTGGTCCAACACTATGTAAAATAATACAGCGCCAATTACAAATCAAAAAAATGTGTGGTTATTTTAAGATCAAGACAATCACTTAAAACTGAAAAAATCAATTGATACCACCAGGACAGCATACCAAATAGCGACACTACATAAGAACCGAAATGTTAGCTATATAAGGGCTAGGATTGTAAGACATAAAGTCAGTTCAAAATTGAATTCACACGTTTTCGTTGTGTCCATACGCAGGTGCCACAGCTCAAAACAAAGTCTTTTCACTATCACTATGGACACAGTGGACTTCCAAGTTTCATTTGATGGAGTAATTTATGCTATATCGCTGTGTAACGATTCGCTTACTGCCATACTTCACCTTAGTCCCCCCTATCTAAGATTTCATGATGATCTTAATTAAATCTATCGCTGCGGTGGTTCCATAGTAGCCCTTTAAACAAAATAAAATTTGGGTTGACACAAAAGAACACATTGAGGGATTTGAACACGTCTTTAATTTACTTTACAAATATCTGAAGGGATACAAAACAATAAATCGCGTCAAACGAATAATAAACAAAAAATATTTTAAGTACAGATGGAATTCATAATAGTCTGTGTTAATTTTTATCAATAACAGGAACAGCATTTGCAGCATTTAAATCTGTTTATGAGTAATTGGCCAAATAAGTAAAAATATGTATATATGTATACCCTTATTGTAGCGCATCGTGCAGTAGAACGTGTTCAATACAGCGATTGTATGGAACTTACATTTCACAGTGATAGCATTTTAGTTGAAAATGGGTATATATATTTATTTTTTAAACATACGTAATACTATTATACTGGTCTTTGTCGAGATCGAGCAGATTTATTTTCATGATTGAAATTTGGGACCGATGATGTCTTGCGCAGTGATATAATACTATTGACGGTCGAACTAGAACCTATAAAGCCAGAATTTTTTATTCCTTTAGATATTGGTTTATTGCGAACTCTGCTTTCCTGTTCCTTAGCGGTACGATAATCAAGCCAATCGTTTGCAATGCGAGACAGTATTTCTTCGCCATAGACATGAAACGACTCTCTTGTCTCCTTTTCGTAGTTATGTACTAGCTCGCTGAGCTCCCGCTCAATCTGCGGCAACTTGATGCTAATATGTTTACGTTCTCTTTCCTCGCGGAGCAATTGACCACCACGATTTTGATATCGATTTGGCTCTTTGGCTTTTTTTTCCAAAGCCTCCATACGTGTCCACATTTTTACACGTTTCGCATAGACTCCGAATATGTTTTTATTGCTATTATAAAAGTCTTGCAGATTAGTCAATTTCTGTTCAAGTAGATCCAAAAGCTCTTCGGAACAACAATCATTTTTATATTTTCGTATTACTGGATATTGTAGAGTTAATTCACACCATTCATTGATCTCAGCGCGAACATGTTTTATTAACGTGGCGAGATTCTGGCGGCGCAATGTCTCGCAGCGTTGTAATTCTTGGCTAAGCGTCTCATAATCCTGCTGAGTGTATTCCTGTATATGAGAAAACTTTTGTACATCAAACTTGTCGATGAGATCGACTTTCTGTAATGTGTGTGTGATTGCAACAATTTTTGTACGCATCTTGTCTAAGGATGAATGCCATTCCTGTAGACGTTTCTTTGTACTTGCTACATTGTGACGACGCTGTAACTCTTCGGTCAAATGTATCATTAATTCATTAAGTTTAAATTGTTCTTTTGTCAGCGACTTTAATGTTAAATTTATTTCTATGGCACTTTCATTCTCGGCGGTGTTGTCCCTTTCGGCCATCTGGGCTGCTGAGGACAATTGTTCAGCCAAGCATTTCGATTTTTCCATTAGAATTACAATATCATTTTCAAAATTGCTTTGCTTTTGTACCCAAATTTCACATAGTTTATCAACATTTATGTATGTCTCTTCTGTATTTCCCATAATTATCTCTAATAGTTTCCCGCAATATATGTACATATAAATATTTATATTTATACATATATTTACATGTATAAAAAAATTTTTAAATATAAGATGTTTAAAACTGTATATTGCTTTGTAAATCTTGTATGAAACAAATACTTTTGAAAGTAAAGTAAATGTAATAGATTGTACATTATATAATTAAGTGTATATGTGAAACCCCCCAAACAGTAGCTCTTAGCTTTAAACTATATGTTTACATCAGCTACAGCTGCTATTGAAAAAATCAGTCGAAATCGTAGTTGTGCATACAAAAACATTTTTGTTTGCTAAGCTAAACCGTCTTTTTTTCTGGGCGTTAACATAAGTATGAAATTCATACTATGAATTTAGTATGTGGCCCAGCGACACCAAGTACCGGCTTGTTAACTCGCAAACCCAACTTAACCTTATTTTATTTTTACTTATACATATCAGTCAAATTTGGTTCAAATTGGAGTACTATATTTTATATTTATCTATAAAAGTTATAGGAGTATTGAGTGTTGATTGTTTTAAAAATTATAGGAGTTCTATTTATTAATTATTAAAATGATCTTAGAAGAACTATGTAATACACCAGTCTGAAGGGTTTCATAGTTATTTAAGTACCACATACATATATGTACTATACACTCGAGAAAAAATGAAAATAGAACTTGAAACGCATATTTTTCAGTTATTTATATGTATTTTTAACTAATTTTTGTTTAAACATAACTACATTTTATTTTCTTTAATATTATATTTTTTCAGAATTGTTTAACAATTGAATATATTTTATATTTAAATTTAAGTTTAACTTTACAAAAATATGTACACGCAAAAGTTTGCGGACAGTTCTTTAAAGGGTTGAATGGATTGTGCGATTATAGTCAGGCTTGTTGGCGCCGATGTTAATTATATTGCCTATGCAACTGGTTTCTTACAATAGGTCTTAATTGTAATTCTTACTCATTACGGGTAAGATGGAGGGATGATCTCTCTGAAAGTCATTCAGTCTCGCAAGCTCTCACGAGGAACTCATACGAGGTGTGTTCAAAAAGTAAGGTGTAAGGTTCAAATTTCGCGGGCAACATACATATTTTCGATTATCGATTTTTTTTGTTTTGTTATGTTGGTACACTCTTCTCTAACATCTGTACCAAGTTTCAATTGAAACCCCTTATCGGGAAATAAATCGAGCGGCGGCCTGTTTTTTAGCAGAGGTTTAATAGTATAAAAATTGAAAATATGCGCGTGCGCTCATAATCAAAACAAAAAGTTTTTTTATATATATATTTTTTATATATATACTATTATATTATATATAATAGTAGATTAAAATAGATTTCCATATATTCAATATATCCAAAAATAAACAAGTAAGAAAGTTATAGTCGAGTGTGCTCGACTATATAATACCCGGTGCCCAAAGTTATATTATATTTATTTAGCTCGTGCTGCGCACTCGCCAATTTTAAGTTAATTTAAAAAAAAAATTAAAAAAAAAAAAAATCGCCTCGAGAATCAAACCGCGGACATCATGCACGCGAGTTCAACCCTCTAACCACTGAGCCACACTCTTTACAAGTGTGAGAAGCACTGAGTAAATGTTGCCGCGTGTGAGGTGAGAACAGCAAGCAAGCGTACGCTATAGAGACGCCTCTCAACTTTTGGAATTTGAAATGTGTATAACTTCCATGTTTATAATCCGATCTGTACCAAATTTTTACACAACGTCCAGAAATTCAGTCCGGTAGCTTGGCTGGGTGTGCTCAAAATCGTTTTTATCGATTTGCGGAGGCGGAGGGGGGCGTGGCAAAAATCCAAAATAAACTTGATCTGCCTGCAAACACTACAAGCACTTTGCAAAAAAATTAAGTCTCTAGCTCTTATAGGCTCCGAGATCTGTGTGTACATACGGACGTACAGACGGTCAGACGGACAGACGGACATGCTCCAATCGACTCAGCTGTTGATCCTGAGTCAGAATATATATACTTTATGGGGTCGGCCACGCCTCCTTATGGATGTTACATACATTTGCTACTGTCACTAACCCAATATACTCTTGGTACCCATAGGGCACAGAGTATAAAAATAGGGACCTGAAATCAATAAGTTAGTGAAGTGAGTCAAGTGCAAATAAGCAACGACGCATTACCCATAGGGCACCGAGTATAAAAATAGGGACCTGAAATCAATAAGTTAGTGAAGTGAGTCAAGTGCAAATTAGCAACGACGCATTAGTGTAGGTCATGTTCAGAACATGAGCAGCTCTTGCTGATGCTTATTCTTTTGTCTCTACACATAAAAGCAAGCGAAGTGAAGAGTTAAAAAATCAAATTTTCGGGGTTGTTACCCACCAAAACATAACCTCATGTATATGTACACGCATGCACACATAAAAAAAATTATTGTGCGGTCGAAACAGACCGTGCTTACGCAGCCGCTGTCAAATCGACAATGAGAACTATTTTTCGTTACGCTCTTGTGTACTCTCCGACAAGCGTTCGGTTTTTTGCCGAATAGTATGGGACCTGAAGTTGCTAAAGCATCAGTATAGCTTCATTTCGCTGTTTGGTGCCTCTATATATTATATGCTTAGTGGTTTAACTTAAAGTTAAATATAAAATATATGGAATTGTGAAAATATGTGGAATATATTTTAAGGCAGGCATGTGCGCTGGGACCTAAGTTCACGTTTTAGGTCCAATCTGTCAGCACTTTGCATTAAATTGATTTCCAAAATACAGACACCACGATTCATAACTTATTCCATAAAAGTTATGTTTCCCACGAAACTTGCTGCCATACATCCGCACATCATTATGTCACTTCATCCTTGTTTAACAAAGTTTAACAAAGATAGTCGATTTTGCCTATTGACTTCCGAAATCAGAGGTTACGGGCGACTCTGCTATGATACCCAGCCTCGGAAACTGATTTGGGATTTGGGCTGTCATTCTGGGACTACGCTGAATAGACTTAAAAACGCTTTGTTCAAGCTTCGAGCTTCGTTAGCAACGGCGAGCGGCCAGTTCGAACCTTTAGCACGATTCTGTCGGTAGAATTATAGTTGTTTTTTATTTTTTGAAGTGAGGAGTGAACTCTACCAATTAGGGAACCATATCTTTGTAAGATTTTCCATCTAAAAACAGTTTTAAAATATTTTTTCGCACCTGAACAGAACAATGTTTACCACGCTGCAATGCAAAAATTAAGATCAATTGTGAAATACCAGTTGCCTAGGCCACGTAATTTAAATTGGCGCCTAAAGGTCATTCCACTCTGTACGCAGCCTTTTGCGGGTACATATTTTTGCAGTGTTGAAATTAAAATTAAATATAATATATAATACATTGTTAAAGAATTCTGAAACAAATATAATATTGAAGAGAATAAAATGTAATGTTTTAAAAAATTAGTTAAAAATATCTATAAATAAATGAAAAGTTTGCGTTTGAACTATTTTGTGGGTGTACGCAAATTTGTGCAAGCAAGTGTATGGTACATATCAAAAATCTGCACCTGTGCTGCGTATTCGGTGTCAGCGAGATAGCTGAATAAACAAAAAAAATGTTCGTACAAAAACTTCACTTTCGTCCAATATGATGATGTAGTGGTCCGATCCGGCCGGGTCCGACTTATATACAGTTTATAAGCATTTCATTGAGATAGCTTTAAAACTGAGAAACTAGTTGAAACAGCCGGACGGGCAGAAGGATATGCACATATGGATTCTCCTGTAGACACTGATTAAGAATATATATACTTTGTTGGGTCTGTCACGCCTCCTAAGGTGCGTTACAAACTCCTGTCGAGGTTGATATACTGTTGCTATACTGCTACAGTCGTGTGTACCTGAACTCGATTTAGCCGGTCGTTCCCTATCAGGTAGAGACGGAACACCCGCGTCTAGCATTTCAATAACTAGTCCCGAATTAAGAGAAGTTATACTTGGACTAATTAGAGATGTAGTCCCGGCAGAATCAGCAGCTCATGGCCACGATCAGTTTAGTGACTTACAATTTGTGAGACTTATAGCAGGTCAACCCCAAGATAAAGTCTCCAATGTTTGTTGTTTAATCGAAGAGTTTTCAGGCGATAGAATAAGTCATTGAATCGTACAATACCTCTGTAAGTTGGAAGGCAATTTCAAACTATAAAATAAATTTCTTACTATAAAATATTTGTCTATCCTGGAAATTTTTATTTTATATGGCTTTTGAAATTAAATGTAATATCGGTAAGCTTACATACTTATCTGTAGAGTTTGATTTTTCAAAATAATTTTATCCATTAATTTTGTAAAATATATTCTAGCCCTTTCACTAACAATGTCAATCACTTTATCTGTATTATTCAACGTAATTATACAATATATACTTTTACGTATATCAATTTTTATATATGTTATTTTTTATTATTATTATTCCATTTTTAGCACAACTATACTCTCATAATTTTAGATAATAAAGTATATATATAATTTATATATAATATATTTGAATGGAGAGATTACGATCTATTCTGCAAACACACAGATATATATGTTTTTATATTTGTGTATTTGATTTTAAACATTCTTCATTTAAAATTTAATCAGTGTCTTTTTCTTGTTTATAACATCAGTTTCATCGCTAGTTTCTTAAATATTGTTGTATTCCTAGCACGTTTTAGATTTCCTGTAGTAGCGCCTCGGGTGTTTGTGGATCTGTTGTACTGTCACCTAGTTCATCGTCACCCACCGAAAATGAAACCGCCGACATTAGTGCAGTAACCGTAGCATTAACAAGTTCCGAGCTCGTACTAGCAGCAGTGCTATAAAGCGCCACCGCTGTAGTAGTAATGATGTTGGCAAAATCCGCTGTTGCTGCTGTACTAGTGTTGGTGGTGCTCTGTGTAGGGCTAATGATTGTCGTGTTGAAAAGATGCTGTACGGATGATGTTAGCGTCGAGTTAGCAATCAAAGCTGTATTTGTGGTGCCGTTGGTGGGCAAAATTGACGGCATATGTCTATAATATTTATCTAATACCGGTATCTGTGGATACATAGGACAGGGAATGTTTAGCTGTGGTCCCAACATACTCTCGAAGACGTAACCAATTAATGAGCCAGCCGTAAGTCCAATATTATATGATAAGGTCATAATATTACCAGTGACTTCTTTAAGGGTACCCGGTACTTTAGCCGGTGCCAACATCATTGGCAGGCTGCCTGCCAATCCATTACTAATGCCCAGCACAATAGTAAATAGAAATGGTGCAGTTTCGCCAGAGATGATTGGACGATGTCGCGGTGCACAGCAGAGTAAAAACATCGGAACGAGCACAATACGTAATCCACTTAAAAGAATTAACTGACGGCGTGACCAGGGATATGGACTGGCGGCAAGGAGTTTGCCAATAACATCGGACGAATTGAAGCAAAACATGAGCAGAACCGGCATCCAGGACCGAAGTGTACACGAATTAACCTCTACCTCGATGCCAGGGTATAACGAGTGCGTTACACAATAGGCCATTGCAGTACATACCATATAGGGATAGATGACTTGAGCCACTCGCCAACGTGTTGCGAATCCTTCACGTATATTGCCCAGTTTACTGGGACGACAACGATAAGATGTTATTACATGTTCCACCTTTAATGCTACCGTAGTTGGTGTGGTCGGCTCATGTGGCGTCGGTAGAAATGTTGACAACTGACTAAGGCTTTCGCCAGCTGTTGGATTAGATAATTCATAGACTGGATTACTAAAGCTCAAAGTATTGTCAGCATTTGATGATATAGAGTGATGTGTTGCACCATCTGTTGTTGTAATTGTTGCCGTTCCATCCATAGATAGTACTCCATATTTTGCACTACTGATTGCGCCATTAATATCTTTCTAAATGATTGTTAATAGAATTATGAATATCATTATTATTGCATTATACTCAAGGTTCTCGTTTCTAATTTTTAATTTGTATATACAATTTGCTCTATGAACTCACCTCATCTGGTCGTAGAACGATTTTCGAGCATGCCTCCACATGAAATCTTACAAAGGGTGAATTAATTGTGGCCAAATGCAATAAGTAGCTGAAGAGTATATAGAGCGTTGAAGTTAAAAAGAAGATGACGGTCGATATGCGATCATTTTGAATGACAAGTTTGGTCACAACACGGTTACAAGCAACTAGAAATCCTGCGACACTTTCACCGGCCATTACCGCTTGAGTATATTGCTTGGGCAACATTGAGGCAAAACCATAGAAGCTCGACTGCTGAATTGTACAACCGATAGCCGCTAATGCAACAGCAGATATATTCACTACATATGCTGTACTTGTGGCGAACGCATGCCATGCCACTTCACAAACGGCAATGAATATCAGTGTCGTAAAGGATACAACATAGCCAAACAGAACACGAGTTTGGAATGGCGCCAGAGAGAGTACAATGTTATTAAAAAGAACCGTACAAAACGCTACAAAGATGTACGTCATTGACATATCCAGAGCAACAGGACGACCTGGAAATCGTCCTTGCCAATAATCGGCGGCAATAATGAAACTGTTAAGATTAAGATGAATATATAGAAAACAGAAATTGAAAGCAAAATTAAGCAAATAGTGTTTCATACAAAACCTAAATTTTTGTGGCATCATTCATATGGCAGTTATATGATATGGACCGATTTGGACAGTGCAAACACCGGTTAATTATGAACTGACGTTTATTTCCTAAAATGCTAGACCTTATATACCACTTTTTTTACGTATGTGCTACTTCCAGGTAGTATTTCGTCTTTTTGTTGACATGTTATACCACAAATCTTTAAACACATCGTGATTTTCAATAAGATCTTCAAACAAAAACACATTTGGTTAAACATTTACTTAGAGTGAGACCAAGCTTCAGTAAGCGGTGGATACAACGTAATACGGCGCACATCTCATTGCATATACATAGCAAATGGATACAAGTAGCACGGATTTGATTCGTCTTTATGCTTCTACATTCTGCCCAGGGCCAAAAGAGAGGTTTTGTAGTGAGATGATTACGTACAATTCTAAATTCTTTTTAAATTTTTCCCCTAGTATATATCGAGAAGACGTTATGATTTTATATATTTTTTTATTGTTTCCTTCAATTTATTTCAAGTGCAGATTTCACCCTTATTATTGCTTGTAATTTTTTGTCATTCTCGAATAATCTGCTATGTATATTCCTACAGTACTACAGTGCAAAAATTCATTACTCCTTCTTATATAGCGCAATAATACGTACTAATTGAAAATCCATACATTTAAAAGTTTTAATTATTTATAGCAAACTGTACTGACTAAAATTCGAATCAAGTGTAAATTGCATTTTAGTCATTTCCAAGATTTTAACGCCCATACATATACATATACACTCAACAACACAAGATCTGTATACACCGAAAAAACAATGAAAATCACATTTCAAACGCAAATTTCTTTCTATATACATATGTATTTTTAATTAATATTTTTTTTAAACATAACTACATTTTATTCTCTTCAATACTATATTTTTTCAGAATTGTTTAACAATTCGATATATTATATATTTAATTTTAGTTTTTTATACTCCAAAACTAGCACAAAAAAGTCTGTATACACATTACTTAAATCTACATATAATGGATATTATATTCTTTTTAGTAACTTGTGGGGTATCCCCCTCTATGCAAAACTTCCTTAAGGCGTTTTGGCATCGAATTTACAAGTTTCATTGTTTCCTCTGATGTAATTTTGCCCCATTCATCCATTATTACCACCTTGAGCATTCTTTGAAGTAGTTGAGTTCTTCCTAATATTTCTTTCGAGAAAACCCCCTAAATGCTCAATAGGATTGAGCTCCTAAGGAGCTCTGAATCTCCGGAGGATATGTTCCCAGCTGATTCTTGACGTTATCAAGTAGCTAAACCTATGTATTATGTGACGTATGTTTGGGTCGTTGTGCCGCTGGCATCAAAAGTCACGTTTTAAGGTCCGATTTTTTGTATCTTTCTATTAAATTGATTTCCAAAATACTTATCTAGATACCTTCATTCATAACTGATTCTAAAAATATAATGTTTCCAACGATACTTGCTGCCATACACCCCCATACTATTATGCCACTTCAACCGAGTTTAGCAATGCCGACTACATTTTCTTTGTTGGACGCTTCCACTCTTTTGTTCCATACTAAACATTTTTCTTTGATTCCAAAGATGCAAAATATACTCCCGACTGAGAATAGAACATAATTTCAGAAGGACTGGGGCTTTAAAATAAGCTTATTTGCAAAATATAGATGCTTTTGCCTATTGACATCGGAAATCAGAGAATTTTTACGGGCGACTCTGCTATGGTACTCATACTTTTTTATAACACGGCGGACCGTATCCACTGAAACCGTTTTGGAAAACTATTCTCTGGGATTGGAGCTGTTTTTCATAGACTGTCGAACCTTTGGCAAAATTATAGTGATTTATTATTTTTTGGAGGGAGGAGTGAGCTCCACCAATTGGGGTACCAATCTCTCTATAAGATTTGCCATCTAAAAATAGTTTTAAAATGATTTTTCGCTCCACAGCAGAAATTCCTCAGCCTTTGTTCTTCATAATGTAAATCATTATAATCTGATGCAAAAATGAAGATCATTTGTAAAATCAATCAATTACGTTGCCATAACCCCCAAACCCGCAGTATGTAAGTCGATTTTAAGTAATCTTTTTTTAAGTAATCTTTTAACTTGGTATTAATAAAAAACTAAATATTTATCTCTAAATATGGAGATATAAAACAAAAACCAAAATTAAACAAATTTCGGTGCTCAACGAATAATCAGACAGATGCAAGAAAAATCGGACAAGGCACATTTTATACATATTTTTAACTAATTTTTTTCAACACCTTTTTTTTATTCTCTTCATAATTATTTTATATTTTATAATATATTATATATTTAAGAAAAGGACAAACCATCAAATAAGGTAAACAATAACATCACGTATGCCGAAACTCTACTTGCACACAAAGACGGATCAAACAAGACAGAAATTCCAACGAAAACTCAACATCCTCCAAGTATAAACGCTATCCATTATAGAGAACAAGACGTCTTCAAAGAGCTTAAAAATATGATGAAACAATTAATTTCTCAACTATCGAATATGATGAATCTCGATTCTCGATTCTTGTATCCAAACTTGACAAATGAAACACTAACCATAGCCGTTTGGAATGCCAATGGTCTATCAAGACATAGCTTAGAACTTAAAACATTCCTAACCAACCAAGATATTGATATCATGCTAATATCAGAGACACATGCAACTGAAAAAACCTACATAAGTTTTCCAAACTATGACATTTATCACACAAACCACCCTGACCTTAGAGCACATGGAGGAACTGCAATCATTAATAAAGCCATCAAATGTGTTGAACTGGAGAATTTTAAAAAAGAACACATTCCAGCGACGACAGTTACCATACGAGACCAAGTAGGCCCAATAAATATTTCGGCCGTATATTGCCCACCAAAATTAAATAACTCAAAAGAACAATACCTTGACTATCTTAATTCGCTGGGAAATCGCTACTTAGCGGGTGGAGACTACAATGCCAAGAACACAACATGGGGATCGAGACTGACTAGCGCAAAAGGCAGGCAGTTGCAAGAAGCCATTAAATGTAACCATAGTAGAGTATTAAGCACAGGAGAACCGACGTATTGGCCCTCAGACAATAAAAAACTCCCAGACCTAATAGACTTTTGCATAACAAAAAACGTTCTACATCAAAACTTGTCAATAAAATCATGTCTTGACCTCTCATCGGACCACTCTCCAATATTAGTGACAATACGAGGAGCTCCAAACGTAAATAAGGACATACAAATATATAACCACAAAACAAACTGGAACCTGTTTCGAGAGATCCTAACAGCAAATATGGAAATAAAGGTCACATTAAAAACTGACGAAGATCTAGATTCAGAAATAGTGCACTTAAACGACAATATTATAAGTGCATTAACCCATTCGACACCAAAATTAAATCCTATAAAAAATAATAAAACTCCTTCCTATATAAAAAATAAAATTTACCAAAAACGTAAACTACGAAAATTATGGCAGACCACCAAACATCCGGGCGACAAGCCAAAATTTAACAAAGCAACAAGCGAACTTAAGCGAATGTTACAAGAACATAACGACCTACTTAAAAGACAACTTTCCAACCTGGGAACTACTACATCTACTAACTACTCCCTCTGAAAAGCAACCAGGAAACTTACAAAAGCAGTAATACACAAGCATCCAATAAAAACACATCAAAACACATGGGCAAGAACGAACCAGGAGAAAGCTGATGTCCTAGCTGACCACTTTAAGACAATATTCACCAATGATATGGATAAGCAGAACATTGAACTGCCAAGAATAAACGACAATTCAATTAAACCAATACGATACACGACAACCACAGAAATCAAATACATAATAAAGACAACAAAAAACAGAGGGTCTCCGGGATATGACCAAATCAGTGGAAAAATAATAAAGGAAATGCTAAGCAATATTATAACATACATAAGAAATCTATACAATGGAATACTAAGACTACAAACATTCCCAAGAACATGGAAGGTTGCTCAAATAATAGCATTTCCAACACCAAAGAAAAACGCAAGTTTTCCAAGATCTTATCGGCCAATTAGTCTTCTACCCATACTCTCAAAAATCTTCGAAAAAATGTGGCTAGCAGACTAGAACCTATTCTAAGACTACACAGGACCATCCCCTCTCATCAATTTGGATTTCGAAAAAATCACTCGACCATTCAGCAAGTTCACAAAGTAGTCAACAAAATAGCTGATGTCTACCTAGACGTCGTAAAAGCATTTGATCTGGCATAAAGGGCTAATCAACAAGTTGACCAACATTTTCCCATTAAATTTACTTAATATTTTAAAAAGCTACCTGATGAACAGACACTTTTTTATAAAATTTAACGACAATTGCTCTGACCTTAATCCAATAACAGCGGGAGTACCACAAGGAAGCGTACTCTTACCTATACTGTACCTGATTTACACATCAGACATACCAATACCAACGGCGCCAGGAACCATGATACCCACATTAGCAGATGACACCATCCTTATGGCATCCCACAAAAACGAAGAGCAAGCTACGACTATACTACAAAATGTTCTATCGAATACGATGACGTGGTTTGAGAAATGGGGTATTGAAATAAACCAAGATAAGACACAACAAGTAATTTATATAAAGAGAAACCATAAAAGTCCACCCTCATACTAAATACCTCGGTATTACAATTGACTCAAAGCTCACATGGAAGCAACACATCCTAAACAAACGATATGAGGTAAAAAATAGATACAGACAACTATTTTTGGGTTGATAGGAAAACAATCAAATTTAAGCCTGAGTAACAAAATAATGATTTATAAAGCAATAATAAAACCAATTTGGACATATGGAATAGAAATATGGGGCACAGCTAGCACAACAAATATTCAACTTATTCAAAGAACACAATCAAAAATACTCGGAACAATCTCTCAAGCAAACAGGTACACTAGAAATTATGATATTCACAGCGATCTAAAAATGGAAACAATCATAGAAAACATGAAGACAAAAAGTACTAAGCAGACTCAAAGGCTACTCACACACCAAAATAAAACTATAAGATAAATACCAAGACTGGAACTTCAACCAAAAAGATTGAAATCAAGAACACCCACAGAACTATCACTAATTTAAATCAATAAAAAGATAAAAATTAAAGAATAACAATGTATTCTTGCACTGGCAAGTAACATTTACTCCCAAACCTCAAAACTACTAAAAAAATACTTATTGTTGTTGATTTTATAAATAACAGATTGGGAAAATAAATTAAAATAAAATTAAAAAAATATGTACCTGCATAAATCTGCGTACACCTTACTTTAACCTACATATAATAGATATTATACCCTTTTCAATAACTTGTAAAATACTCTCCCTCTGTAAAATTTCAGCAAGACGTTTAAGCATCGAGTTTATAAGTTTCATTGTTTTTTTCAGACGTAATTTTACCCTATTCCTCCACTTTTACGTCCTTGAGCATTCTTTAAAGTAATTGTGTACTACCGTATTTTTTTTTGAGAAAACCACATAATCGCGGCCGATTTTCAACATTATAAGGCATGTGCGCTGGGTCCTAAACGTTTTATAGTCCAATCTGTCAGCACTTTGCTTTAAATTAATTTCCAAAATACAGACACCATGATTCATAACTGATTCCATAAAAGTTATGTTTCCCACGAAACTTGCTGCCATACAGCCGCACATTATTATGCCACTTCATCTTTGTTAAACAGAGACGTCTACATTTTCTTTCTCTTCAATCTTCAATCTAGAAGATCTAATAACCTCAGCAGCCAAAATTGCAACTCCAACAACTGTGGCAACATTTTCTAACACCGTCACTAATGCCTACATAGAAAACTTAGTTAAAGAAAGCCGGCGCCTCCGCACAGTGGTCGATTTAGCCAATCTGGCAGTCAATAATTAATATCAAGCTAAATAAACAAGTTATATTTTTCAAATTATTTTTATAATTTAGTATGTAAATTAACAAATATTTTAATATACTTTTATTAAATTAAAAAATTTTTTAAATTAAAAATAAATGTTTTCATTTTTAATTTTTCTTTTATTTTTTGGAAAAATTTTAAGCTCTGTATTTTATTATAACAAAATTGGAAAATCAAATTTGATGTTTAAAAAAACTATTACATTTCTTTGTTGCTAATTTCGGGGATGCTTTCCAAAAGCTGAATCACCTCGTCATCCAAAGCAATATACTTTTTTGAGAACGCGGAAGTACATTTTGACATCGATGATATTAGCGGGTCTGATGTCAGTAAAAGTGAATACACAAGGTCTTCCATCGTATTTATTTTGGACGTTTTTCGAGTGTGATTCAAGCGATAGTTGCGCATATCTTTATTTCGCGCTTCAAGCGCTTCCTCTGACATCATGCCGATTGGAAGGGAAACATTCTTTATTATGTCTGCTCCATGAATTCAAATTTTGTGAATGGAAGAAGGCATATAAAACCAAGGGTATTCCTTCACAAATATAGAGCTGCATCCCATGTGTATTGGCGAAAAGCTTCAACATTAACATTGTACCCACATGCCATAGTGCGTAAAATAACGCTAAATCTTTTGATAAGGTCAATGTTTACCCCTTTAATTGTTGACATCAAATCTGGATCTTCGAATAGTATTCTTGCTGTATTTCCATTATTCGTGTTCCCCGAACCAACCATGGGAATATCGACTAAAATACCCATTTGTTTTCGGAGTGCAACTATTTCCTTATCTTCTCCGCGAACCGGCCACTTTTTAATTGGAAGTCGATACTATATATGCATGATGCACTCGAAACATCTGATTCATGCATGGAGAGTTGATAGCCCATACTTGTATAAACATTCTTTAGGTGGTTTGGTTAAAATTTGTTTTAAATTGTTAAATGTGGAAGGAAGAAGGGCACCACAAATTCCACAGACCTGCTTCCGCAATCGAGTTGAACATCTTCCCATCAATCATTGTTAAATGAAATTCATGAACTATTTTAAAATGTTGAAACGCTGAAGGAAAAATTTGTTCTATTTTCTGTTTTATATTTTTAACTTCTTAACGAACTAAGTCAGCAGTTTCTTTCTCAAAGCTTATTTTTATTGGCCTTCAAAATCTAGTTGAAGAAGGACGTTCATTTTGCCAAATTACTGCATTATTTATGTCCAGTATTTGCAGTGGAACCATACAAATCGAAAATATGCTTTCATCAATCATTCCAATTTCAGGATCACTAAAGCGCTGGCGGTATGTGGAATGGCAACTACTCCCATCGCAGCCCCATTTATATATGGCTTTTAATGGACCACTGATTTTGGAAACTTCTATTCCTTCAATTATACGGGCAACAGAGTGGAAGAAGAAGAACATCATAACAAGGAAACATTTTTGACCCATGATTTTTCACAATTTTTTAAACTAGCTGGTCTCCATCTACCATAAGGGCTAAGGCTTCTTTAGGGCTAATACTTCTGGCATTTTCAACTTCTGCGCTCTTAGTAATTTTTGTGGGATTTTCTGAGTCTAGGTTCAATAAAATCTGAAATGCATTTCTTATACAAACGTACGCGAGCAGCCACGACCAATTTTTCGCATGGGGTTTCCTTAATAATGTCGGAAACTCTTTGAACTTGGCGATGAGGTTTGCAATTAGAGAAAGCTTTTACTGGGCGCCCAGAGCTACTAGAGGCTATTTCAGTTAGCACAATAGACTCATTCAGACAATTTTCATTTTGTTTTTTCTTTTATTTGCTTGTATTCTTCATCGCTAATATTGTTCTTATCAATAAGGAATGAAAAAACATGGCTTTGAATTGCCTCAAGTTTCTTTTCGAGCACAGTTTCCTTATGCCATATTGCAAAAAGCGTGCTTTAGCAGCTGGTAGCACCTCATTTTGACACTGGACGATTTACAAAAGCTAATTCTATAAACACACGAAAGTCTGAGGTATGTAAGTAATGCTACTGTAAATGAAATGTTAACTTCTTCGATTTACCACGAATACAAACAAACACAGGACACACAAATGTTTTTTTTATTAAATACATACCAACTTTGACTTAGGTTAACACTTATTTCAGAAACTTTAACTTTTACAAAGCAGAAGCAAACGCCTAAAAAGTGCGCGAAAATATATTTAGGTGTGGACACAAAAGTTTAGTGAGTTTCACTCGCTCACGATTACGTGACTATCGATTAGAAAAATATAGTAGCATCAAAATAAGTATTGGCGGGATTTTAGTTTTCTAAATAAATAAAAATATGAATTAAATTTTAACCTTTAATTTTGTATTTATTGCCTGCCAGATTGGCTCAATCGACCACTGTGCTCCGACGTGACTGGCAAGCCCACAGATCGCCCTCTGCAAGGCACAAATTTAAAGCAGCGACACGAAAACTTACTAAGGCTTTAAGAAGCAACGATGAACATGCACTGTAATGCTACATTGAGAAACTCTCACCGACAAACAACAAGTATCCACTATGGGAAGCATATCCCAACTTAAGGCCGCCAATTGAAGCTGATTTGCCCCTTCGAAAACCAGATGGAACATGGGCACGCAGCGAGGAAGAAAAAGTAAACGTATTCGCCACCCACCTACTTAATGTTTTTACTCCAAATCAAGCGGCTTCTCAGTTGAATCAGGAAACTATTTAATGCAATAACAAAGTTTGGTCACTTTCCTCAACAATGGAAAAATCCATTATAATAATGATTCCGAAACCTGGGAAAGACAAAACGCTGGACTAATCATAATTTCGTGTTTATCAAATCTTTTTGAAAAACTTTTACTGAAACGCATTTTGCCATATATGTCAACTAATAGTCTAATCCCAACGCATCAATTTGGCTTTAGAGAAAAACATGGTACCATAGAGCAGATCAATCGCATCACCTCGGAAATTCGCACTGCCTATGAACATCGTGAATACTGTTCTGCAACATTTCTGGATATTTCCCAGCCATTCGACCGAGTTTGGCTGCAAGGACTGATTTACAAAATAAAACTCATACTCCCAAAAAAAAAAACGAGTGTTTGCTGTTAAGCACAAAAACTTTATAACAGAAGACTTTGAAATTGGGGCGGGCGTACCACAAGGAAGCGTCCTCGGCCTCAGTCTCTATCTTTTGTACTTTTGTACCGTCGGAACAACGATTAACAACATTTGCTGATGACACAGCAATACTCAGCCGATCAAAATGTCGTCTAGAAGCATCTAGAACCCTAGCCGCCCATCTTCTTCTGATAGAAAAGTGGATGGCAGACTAGCGTATAAATCACATCACCTTTAATCTTATCAGGCAAAATTGCCCTCCATCAACACTAAATAATATCATAGTCCAATCTGTAAATGAGGTCACATATCTCGGAGTACGTCTGGACTGGCGACTAACCTGTATGAAACATATTGAAATGAAACGGCATATAAAACTTAAGTCAAGAGGATTGCACTGGCTAATCAACAAAGGTTCTCCACTACGTCTGAAATATAAAGTCCTGTTCTACAATTCTATTATAAAGCCTGTTTGGATATATGGTTCCGAGCTATGGGGCAATGTAAGCAGTAGCAACATAGACGTTATCCAAAGAGCACAGTCTAAAGTCCTTAGAACGATAACCGGAGCTCCATGGTATATCCGAAATGAAGACATCCACAGAGATCTGAACATACCTCTCGTAAAAAACGAAATTGCCAAACAGCAGCACGAGTATAAACAAAAATTATCGACACACCCAAATCAACTGACCAGATGCCTTTCTCATGTCTACGGCCAAACCCGTTTCAGAAGAAATGACTTACCAGCCCGATGACACCAGAGGCCTAGTAGAATAAAGTTTGACCATTAAAGGGCAACTAAAGTGTATTAGCTTAAGATTTTAAAACTTGTTGTTAAAAATTAGTTGTTAGATCCAGCAAATAAATAAAATATAAAACGGAAAAAAAAATATTCTTTACCTAAGCAACGACTCCTTCAAAACGGCGCTTCTCCAGATCAAGAAACTACATTGTACTGGCATCATTTTACACAACAGCTGAAAAGAATCAAAGTCGACAAAGAGGAAATAGAGCTAGAAGGAACTTATCTAATACAAATCCAAAACTATACAATTCATGTAGGCTACGACAAATGTGAGGGAATTGAAACACGATACGTAGAAGCAACTCCTCCACTCTTCCAAATGATGGCAGAAAAGACGTTAACCGAAGTAGTTCTTTCGCTACAAATGGTGAAAGAAAAAACCTCAACAACCCTCGGATTTTGGATAATCTAAAATCAGACAACTTCAAAGCCAACTCCAACAGCTTTACACTATCCAGTATTTTGGTCACAACATTCACAATAATGGCAATATAGGCATGGAAGCTTAAATCCTCCCTACAATCCCATAATGTCACATAAATACAAAAAAAAACGAAACAAAGGGTGAAGGAACGCAATGACGCTGCTACATCTGAGGACGTTTGCGCTTGAAGGTGGAGCATTTACAATACAACAATATTTACAACAATCACGAAAAAGCGCTAAGTGCAGTAACACCAATACACCAAGCTAATTTCGCTAAGTCTGCAACGAGTACATTGACATCGGCAATGCACGAAACCAATGGTGCAGTCTGCATAACGTGACATTTGCTATCACAAACAACCAACATGGTCTGCAGAAAGCTCAGCATATCCGCAACGTGGATCGCCAACAAACAGTGGTAGCGACGACAACACAAGCAGCAGCAGCGAGCTTTTAGGTTTAAGGTTTATCATTTCATAAGTTAGTCTTAATATTGAATTCGAATAAACAACAGGATTTTTCCTTTTTTAAATCCGATCGAAAAAGATTTATTAATTCTTAAATATATGAAAGTATTGCGTTGACAGCTATAGCCTTCATCAACAAACTGATTTTACGAAGAAAATTAATTGTTTAATAATTTTTTTGTTTCTTAATCGATCGATACAATTTTTATTTAGTATTGAGGCTTTTAAGTCCACTTCAAAATTATACAAGTGGGAACTCACATTAAATATTAAGTTTAATCATATCCACTAATTATTTATGGTAAACTGTCTTGCACGAAATGAGCTTTGACATAAAAAAGTCAGTAGTTTTGGCTTTTTTTTTTATTTCAAAAAGTAATTTACTAAATTAGATAAGCCAAAATAAAAGTTAAAAGACTGCATTAAAAAACTGCCTTTAAATTTTGTTTCTACCTGTTAGAGTTCTTAAAGAAAAAGTGATGTTTAATATGACCGCAAACAATTTATTGTACTTATTACAGTTTTTCTAAATGTGTTATGTACGAGAAAGATTATTGGGAGTAATTAGAGTTTTAGTAGCAGTAAACAGAGTTTAAGTAGAAACTCATTAATTTTACTTGAATTTGGCCCTGAGGTACCCCAGTTGGCAGTTGGAAATCTAAAATAAAAGTCTTGAAAAAACCTATCCGATTACGTTTGTAGAGTAGTAAGTTAAGATATACTGAATTAAACGTCTTGCGAAAATCGGTATAATATAACACTATAACAAAGAAGAAGCTCCAGAGAAGTCATTGCATATGGAACTTTTTTGTTTGATTAGTTAAACGGATTTACAGTATATTTACAAATAATACATTCTGACCAAATTTGGTTCACTGTCTTCTGATTTCCCTGCAAAAACAATTTGTCATAAATTGAGCCTCTGTATGAAAACTTTGCTGTTTAAACTTGCGAAAATATGCCATCTTTCATGTATATAGTTTTTTTTTAATTTCATTTGGCCTTGCACTCACCTATTGTAGGGCAGGACAAACCCCACTCCAGCTGCTACTAGCGCCAAATATACGGCATGCCTTTGGTCTTTGGGAGCGCGTGTATCGAACTCTGGACTATCTAAGCTTATCGGATTTCTCCCTCCACTACCAGATATCCTGTGACCACTTCGACCCTCCAGTGGTTCATATGTAGTTTCTTGTGCGACCACGTCCATTTTTTTCCTATATATTTTTATTGCAGTTTTCGCGCAAGTTGTTTTTGTTATTAATAGTAATATTGTTATTTTTGTTAAAATTTTCCAAATTTTAAATTGAAGTTTGCATAACAGTTGTTGTTAATACTGCCAACAAGAAAGTCGAAATCGAATTAAAAAAAATATAATACAGGGTGTTTTCTTTGTTTATTTGTGTCACCCACAAATCGATAAAACACACACAAGTTGTTGCTTCAACTTACATTATACCCTGGCAGAATGTATATTAATTTTGCACAGGAGCTTATAACACCCCTTAGGCGTCGTGCATACAAAACAAAATATACATATTCTTGATCAGTATAGACAGCAGGATCCAAATATGTATGTCACAATCGACCGAGAGTAGTTTTTTGTTTTTGTTTAAGCTATCCGGCTGAAACCTATAGGATTTAAATTTAGTGACACGTCTCATATTAATTTGTTCTAAATCGAATCAGTATATCATACAGTCCGGCTGTGTTGGTCGAGTGGGTATTCATATATTCCCTAATCAACATAGTCGTGGGTTAGATTCCCACTCAGGTCTGGAAATGTCATACGAAAAAGAAAGATTTTTCGTCATTTACTTATATCCTCGTATGAATACACGAGGTTAGGTTACTAATATTATATATCGTAAACTATGTTGTTAAGATACTAATATTGAATGTATGGGTTCAGCACTTAATAAATAAATACATTTTTTTTAGTATATCATACAGCTGTCATAGGAACAATCGTTTGAAAATGTAGGTTTTTATGTAGGTTTTACGCCTCCAAGGGTATCACATCTTCGGCCCGCCTAAGATTATTGTATTAGAAGTACTATACAATCGAGTATCAAGACAAAATGATTAAAAAACTGCACTCAATAAATTAAAAAGCATATTAAAGTCGTTAGTTTTGTTTTGTTTTTTATTTGTATTATCTAGCTTTTGTTGTAATTCGTTTCAATACTGTATTAGCTAGCTTTACCATAGCTAATCTAAAGTCTCCTCCCTCCCTCCTTCATCTGACACTGCGCATGACTTTTACGCAGGGCGTATGCATGATTTGTGGCTTTTTTATATTTCTTATTATTAAATCTTATTAGATACATAAGGATAATATTCCTTTAGAACTCAAAATTTACAGCTCAATAACTGGTATCCTTGTGTATGAAATTGAAATCTGCAATACTTCCATGTTTTCGACTCGATCTGAACCAAACTCCGGGCTAAAATTAAAATACTAAAAATTAAAATTTACAAGGGAATACATGATTGGTTACTTTGCATATACACATTTCAATTTGTTTATAATTCTTGAATCTGATACCAGCAGGGTATAACGCCTTTGTGACACCAATAAATGTATGTAACTTGGCATAGATATTTTGTAACGGTTGACGTTTTTAATATTATATAATTAATAATTAAATATAGAAAATAGATAAAAACACAAGGCGTAAAGTATTATTTAGATAAAACGATCATTTCTACATTATTGTTATGCTTAAATTTAAATGTATGGTATATTTAGAATTTATTTGATCATGTCATTAAATATTGAAATTGGAAATTATCATGTGTTTTGAAAATTGTTAATATGAGTTGATAAAATTTTCCTTATATTCCTACTGGCCAAAATGAATTAGTGTAGAAAGCTTATACGTTTAGGGGATTTTCAAAATTCTTAGCGCAGGAAATCCAATGGTTGGGTGGGTTCAGAGCGTGACGAAAGGGTCACAACACCTCCCCCTCTTCTATCCGATATAAAGATAGATTCCCGAACGTTTTGGTCATTTACCCTTGACCATAGACGAAATATCCTGCCCAGAATATAAATGTTTTGTGTTAGTAGTATCACCCACGGGAAGTACTCGCACATATAGGGACTCTATAATTAAAATTTGTGTAACAATAAATAGTTTCAGGACGGTTGCAACGCACCCCCACACTCTCGTACTGAGCAATCTACCAATCTACCCTCTCCTGCCTGAGAGAAACTCTCCCCTGCTTCTTCATAATTTTTCTTTTTTTTTTATTCTTAATCGTGGTCCCTCTATTAATTACTTTGTCTTAACTTTGAAACCCAACATCGAGGGTTAATTGCCTAGATTTTTTTCTGCCCATCTAATACCCTATCTTAATTTTCTTATCCTCCTGGCTCCAATTATTCTGTCTCCTAAATCTAAATATTTTTTTTGGTTGTTTCAATACAGCCCTTCTTTACTTCCATTTGCACAGGGGATTACGATTTATCGCAGTAATGATTAATACATAATATTTCGGCAAAGGTTGATACAAAACAAATAATTATAAAATTAGCTCAATTTGGATTATTTAAATAATTATTCGTATGTTAAAAAATAATAATGTATAAGCAATACTTGATTTTATGTGACAATTGCCTGAGAATAAGTGTAAATAAAAAATAAACATCAAGGGTTCCTTATTAATATTATACATTGCTTAAAAATATGTATGTTTTATAACCTGTAATATTACTATCGTAGTGGTTGTTCCAATTTTTCATCAGATTTTGTTTTTTAAGTGATCAGATTAAATCATCTTTTTCGTCAATGTTATCTTCTCCGCTGATACAAGCTCGACCACTTTCGTTTCAGAAAAACCACTAAGTATATAATAGTGGTAAAACAGGAAAATACATCTCATTGCAAAATGTGTATGTGACGCCTAACTGAAACTAAATGAAGTCCAGATTTAAATATTCAAATACATAACTTTAACAAAACAATAAAATCAATCTTTTTATATTTAATAAAAATATATACATTTTATGTATTAACAACTATTTAATTGAAGCATAAGAAAGACATAAAAGCAATATAAAACTAAGTAAATTCATACAAAATAAATTTTTTCCCCAACTGCTTAGACTAACTTGGGCTGACATGTATACATCATCACTAAAGTCAAATGTTCTAAGTCTATATTGCTATCAGCCTGATAACTTAAGAAATATTCATACAAAACATTAATTTAATCCTTTAAGTTTCTACCCGATAACTTAATAAACAAAAAGATTTCCAATTTTTGATCGATTGGTCAATGACATCTGTACAATATGTTGTACAACCCGGCACGTAAAATAAGATTTACATCTACTTACCTGCAACACTTTATGAAGATTTTTAAACAGAAACAGACAATCATGCTGATCAAATTATAAATATAAATTATATTCTGGATTAGCATCAACAGGGGAAATGAAATACATCCACTATAAGAGCGATCGATTCGTTTGAATCAGTTTGCTTAAGCTTGAAACAAGTGTTAAATGTCTCAATTTATATAAAATATTAATTTCTTGCTGAATCAACATTTATTACGATATCCCAAAAGCAATAAAATTAAACTGTGTGTTTTACAAATAACTTTAATACATTCCAAAGCTGTATTTACTGTTATTTCTTTGAGGCATTGTCCTAACTTGGTTGCGAAATCTGAATATAAATGGAATCGAAATGTAAAACAATATACTTATTATATATTTATGCATAACGTGTACAAGTATTATGAGCTTAACTGACTATGGCTAAACTTTTTTGACACAAAAAAATTAAAAGAATATGCTATAAATGCAAAATTCTTGTAATAGGTACAGACAGATCAAGTTTATTTTTGATTTTTTACAAAGTCTTCACTGACTTCAGAAATCGCACATAACCTTATACATAGAAGTTAGATGTCTGATTTACGTACAATTACAATTCCAACACAATATCCAATTTCAATTTTAATTTAATTTTTTGTTCAATATAACAATATTTTGCTTTTGCATTGAACGTAAGGCTGCATTTTTCTCTTTGAATAATAACAACAAAGCAGTTTTAAAGTACAATATTTACAAAAAGTATGCGATGGGAAAACAATTTTATGACTACCCATGTACATTAAATGAAGGTCCCATATCGGTAAAATCGTAACCATGGGATCCTCCTTAGTTAAAATGTGTATTATATACGCTGGCCGCAGCCTCGGCATCTTTTCAATCTATCATAAAAAGTTGAAAAACGTTACTTTAAAATAATTTTATTTAAAGTATAAACAAACAAACATTCAATATTCAATTTAAATTTAATTTAAAAAATGAAAAATCTGTGATAAACAATCAAACGAAAGATACTAATTTATTAATAACAATTAAGAAAAGCGAATGATAGTAACATACGTAATATAATCTTGTTAATGTTATAACACAAGTAAGTATAACATAGCAAAACAGTTCTCTCGCCCACAATCCCCACGGCCCTCCCCCTCCTAAACACAATCCAATATTAGGTTGTCATATAACATTCTTTTGTCTTTTGAATTTCGCGGCTATGTACAAACGGCTACAGAGCTTGTATCGGGCAATATTATACATCATTTATCACGACCTTTCATTTTTTTTGAAATATTAGATTTTATATAGAAGTTTACTCACGCTCGCCTGTGTAGTTTCCCGTACTTGCTACGTTTTCTATTTAATTATTTAAGTTAGAGCATTGCAAATTCTTACATGATTATTTATGTTGCGGTTCAATTTACATTTTATACTGAAAAAAATAAGAGACCATCAAATTAAGTATCCAGAATGGCAATCGTGGAACATTTGTATAATTCTAATAAACAATATAAATGAAATAATTTTCAATTAAATTTTGAAAAATTTTCTATTTTAAAATTTTTAGCAATTCAAAGTACATTTTCTTCTTGACTTTCATTGGACTTTACTAAATTTTTAAGATAGTGAATAATTTATGTTCTAAAAGTATAATAATATGATAACTATTTTAAATACTTACTTCCAGGTGGCAAACTGAAGCCCATAAAGTTAACTGCAGATACACCAGCGGATGAACTTGCAGAAGCTCCAGGGGCTACAGACTGTTGTGGCTGAGTAGCACCTGATTGTTGCGGTTGTAAAAAACCAGGTTGCATGAACCCACCAGGCATACTGGGATTATATGCACCAGAAGATGCTACAACTGGGTTTCCGCCGTAAACTCGTTCTGGCTGTCCACCATAGGGCAAACCAACCGGTGTACAAGCTGAATATGGTGGTGGCTGGGCGAATCCACCTCTGCCCAAGTTCTCTTGTTGCCCAAAGTCGCCGGGATGTTGTTGTGACTGTTGTTCTGGTGACGCTGAAAAACCATACCAAGTGGGTTCATTGTGACTTTGCTCCTGGGCCTGTGCAAAAGGATGGTTGTTTGGTGCCGCTATACAATAGAATAGACAGATGCTTGCATTATATAAAGAGTGTGATATAGTTAGTTTGAATCAGAATAAGTGTTACGTTATTTTCTTAAGTAGTTGATCGTGTTTCGTAGAGTATATATTCGAATGTTGCAAATGTAAAAAGTAAGTAGAAACTTAACACAAGAAATCAAAGTTATCTTCGGCGGGCCAAAGTATACATAACCTTGCATAGTTATGCTTAGAAGAAACCTTTTCGTACAAAAGCTTTGGCTGCGTTATAATGTCAAACATCAGCTGAGAACATATCATCCATAGCTTCTGAGCTCATCCGAATCTCAATAATATTGGGGTCTTCTCGAAAGAGAGATCCGGAAGCACACAATTACTTCTAAGAATGCTCATGGGGGAAATAGTGGAGGATCGGGTGCCAAAAGGCCTTGTAGAGGGGGATACCCCACATGTTATTGAAAAGGGTATAATATCGATTATATGTAAGTTAATGTAATGTGTACAAAGACTTTTGCGTGTACATATTATTGTACAGTTTTTTCTAAACTTAAATATAAAATATATCGAATTGTTAAAAAATATAAAATTAAAAAAAATAATAAATCAATAAAATGTAGTTAAGTTTAGTTAAAAACACGTATAAATAGCTGAAAAAATTTGATTTTCATTTTCGTGTACGCAGATTTGTGCTGCCGAGTGTATATACTTTGTTGGGTCTGCCACGCCTCCTAAGGGGAGTAACAAACTGTGGTTCAATCTTTATACACTCTGCAAACGTAAACAAGTAGGGAAGGCTACAGTCGTGTGTACCCGACAGTAAATTACCCTTGAACAAAATATAACTATACCAAAAATAATGGCTACTATATTTACTGATGAAACAGCTCGTGCCACGCGCTCGCTCGCACTTGCCCCGCTCTTGCGTCCATTTGCATTTGTGTGTGTTTATACATACTATACTATTAAAGCATTGCGGTGACAGCTACAGCTGGTGACCAACTGATTTAACCGTGAAAATGAACTATTCAATAACTGAGTTGTTTAGTAATCAATCAAGATATTAGAAGCGTCAAACGGTTTTGGGCGTATTGTGGGCGTTTGAAACAAAATCACGCTATCGTACGCTATACAGGAGCCTGCATACCAAATTTAGTTTCTCTAACTTTTCTAATTTAGAAGTTCTTTACGTTCGGACAGACAGGAATGACCTAATCGACTCGGCTATTACTCTTAAGCAAGAATATATACACTTATGAGGTCTGCCACGCCTCCATCAGTCTGTTACGCACATTTTCACAAAACTAATATACACGGTTTCAGGGTATAAAAGTACAAGCTGACAACTTACCGATACCGGGATATGGCGGCGGATTGTCACTCATAAAAACCGTATTAGGTGACGGTCCACTGAAAGCGTCGTGCTGCGGCAACCAGCCGTAGTAGCCAAGTGGGGGCTGATACGCTGGAGGTGGTGCTTCATGCCAAGCTCCAGCTGGTATGTATGGTGGTGGATCATCTCCAGCAAGACTACCGCGATGGAAATTACCTTGTGCCGTTTTGGCAGCTCGCAATAAAGCCTGACCATATTCAATGGCGCCGCCAGTTTTGAAATACAGCTTGAATTTCACCTCCCCCACGTAATTGCCGTTGGGCTGTGCGCGCACTTTACCTTTTATGTAGTTAGCCCCGAAAACGGGTTGTTCAATTTCTACCTAAAATACATATTTTTTGACTGTACTCTTAAAGCATAAATATATACAGCCATGGGTCACATAAATAGTAGAAATCAAAATTGTATTTTCAAGCGCTTTGCTTTTGCCGATATTTTAAATCGTATTATTAGTCTTAAACTCATTTTCTTAAAATAATCAGTAATATTTTAAAATATGCTATTTCTGTGAACAAGCCAAATGATTGCTTTTCAAAGGAAAACGAAGTTTAAAACCAAACTAAAAGTGATAACTTTAAAATAGATTCTACATCATTCAGAAGAGTTAAGAAAACGTTTGAAATCTTAATTTTGAAAATACGATTTATAATACCGATAAAATTAAAACATAAAAATACAATTTCGATTTGTGCTGATTATGTGTCCATAGCTGTATGTACATATGTATTTACATCTGATAAGACCACAAAGGGTGCACTAAAAGATTGCATCACATCAGCTGATTTTTTGCTATTGAAGATAATTCGATGCGATGTAAGATAGATGCGTCCATGCTTGGAACCTTTGAAAAGATGCCCGTCTTGCCCAGAAAAATCCATTGTGACGCTATCGCTGTGCAGAAGAATGCTGCAAAAAGTCACAATGAGTTGATTTTCACATTCAGTCAATACAAAACTTGTGTAATTGCAGCAGCCGTTTAAAAAGCGTTGGTATTACTAAATATAATGAAAACTAATCCAACTATTCTATTAAAAATGACCTCAATTATGAAAAACAAAATCGAACAGATAAATACATACATAGTATATGTAGTAAAAAAAAAAATTTAAAATTCTCTTTAATGGCGTCACGCCTCTGTCCAGAAAAAATGTTTGTTCACATATGTGCATATGTACATACTATATGTATGGAGAATATTTCTGTACTTACTACTCGCCGGCATGTATCAGCACGCCATTATTAGCGTGAGCGGTATTGACAGACATCCTCAATAGTTTCTTTTAACTTATTTATGTTTTAACAATTTCTTTTCAATTTTTTTCACGAACTGAAGACAGCTGATGATTCCCCAAAAGTGTTTGCACGTCTATTGGTTTGGCTTAGTGCTAAAAAATACCAAAGCATTTACAATACCAATATTTTCCGAAGCCCTGAATAGAAGCAGAAAATGCAAAGTGCAGCAGTTTCTAAGTGCTATAACTGAAGCGTAGATTCAGCTTGCTAATTTAATTTAAGTAATTCACTTGAAAAAAAATTAATGAAAAATGAGTAAAAAATCAATGAATTTGGTTTGACATACATGACAAGTTGAAAATATGTGCAATTTCAAAAAAAAGTTATTGAATTGTGTTTTTTACACCAAAAATGGTGTTTTAAAGTAGTATACGTATGAACAATTTACTACAATGGCCTTTAATTATTCAAATTTGGCTGAAAATATTTGTAAGTATTTAGCATGTTATATAAAGTACACTCAAAAGTTTTAAAATGTATGAAATATGAATAAATGGGAATAAAAATATAAAACCTAAAAATTCCCCTTGCATCATGCGCTCTCATGCAATACTATTAGAGCTTTTATGATTTCTTCGAACTTTCGGTTCACAGCTGATTATTTTCAATTAGATTTTATGCTCTGTATCAATTGGAAATGAGTAAATTTGTACAATTTGCCTTTCCCCCTAGTGTATATAATGTATGTTAATCTGTAGTCGAGTAGATTTAGACGTCTGCGGGTAGCCGTCGGTCTGTAATGCAGATTCTACATAAACGCCGTCATTTAAACTCTAAGTGCTAGACTCTTAACGCTTGCTCTTACTTTTTCCACAGTCCGCCATAAGCAAGTTAAATTTTAATGAATTGGTTTCCAATACATATGTATATAAGGCAGACGACTTATCAACATTTTTTTTTATCTAGCAGTACTAAAAATATTATAGATTACTAAAATAAACTTATGCACAAAATAACAAAATGCTAAAAGAAAGGATAATTCGATCAATTTCATAAAAATTGACAGCAAAATACCAAACAATTTAATGGTACACCATGACTGCATGTACGAGCGACTATACATTTCTTTACTTGTTCTATTTGCAGTACCAGTTTTTGGGAATATGCCAAATGGTGTCAGTATGTCAAATCATCCAAATTTCATTAATCAATTGGCTGCTGCCATTACTACCGCAACGGTTGGGGTTGTCACACCTCCAACAGCAAGCAACGGCAACAGCAGCAATGTTTCTATCCAACAACATTCAACGGCCTTGTCGTCGAAGATTAAAAATAACAAGACAATAATAGGCAGCAAATTAAAACATCAAAATTCACAGGGTAATGTTCCAATGGACCTTGAGAATGACAATGATTCTGATGAATCGGATGTATTAACGTCTGTCCAGGCAACAGAAAAACTTCCAGGGTCAACTCTGACACTACCCGATGCAGCCCATCAACTCTATATAAATGGTTTAATACACACGCCACCCGGTTACTTATATTTTCCTGCTACACAAAACGCAGCTGCTTCTGCTGGGGCGGCGACAACAGGGCACACCCTGAGTGTAAATACTTCCGCATCTTTGGCTAATGCATCTAATACAAACGCCCAAATGTTAATGGACCCCACGGTAATGATGGCAGCTGCGGTGCAACAAATTCAGCATAATTATGTAGGTTATACGGCAACTGGAGGTATGCCGCCAGATTCAAAGGGAACTAGCGCGGATGCCACTTCACCTAGTGGTAAGGGTATTTTATTATTAAAATATGGATAATATTAATTATATTTTACAGAGGGGACTTCCTTAGGGATAGGCCTCAAGGAGGTGATCAAGACCAAAAATTGCATATTGTTTCCACCTAATCCGAATGGACCACCGCCTACAATACGCGAACGGCCACCTGGTTGTCGTACAGTGTTTGTAGGCGGTTTGCCGGAAAATATAACAGAAGAGGGTATACGTGAGATTTTTGAATCTTGTGGTGAAATAACAACGTTACGCATGTCTAAAAAGAATTTCTGTCACATACGTTATCGTCATGAAGCTGCTATCGATCGTGCCATTTACTTGTCGGGTTATAGACTACGCATTTCCTGTCTAAACGAACCGCCAAACTTTGGGCGGCTGCATGTTGACTATGCTCAGGCACGTGATGATCAATACGATTATGAGTGCAAGCAGCGTCAATTACAGCGAGAACAACGTCATCGAGAACGTATCTCACTGGATCGCTTGCGATCACAATCACCTCCGGCAATTGCTCACTACACGGATCATGAAGCGACTACAGTAGCTGAGAGTTTGCGCAACAATGAAACGTTTGTGAAAGCTATACAAACAATTACAACATGGCTAGAACGTGGCGATTGCACAAAGCGTAATGCGAATGTTTTCTACTCGATGATTCAGAGCACACATGCGCATGTGCGGCGTTTACATGTCGATAAGCAACAGGTTGAGGATGATTTGCGAAAGGCCCGTGAATCATATCGCAAACAGATGGGAATCATGTCCATGCAATGTAAGTAAACATCGTATAATTCTTATGTTATATTTTTTGTAGTTCTAGGTGGGTTTTATAGGTGCGCTCCCTTTTCTAGCCATTTCATATATGATTTTATAGCGCGATCATTGCCGTTTAGAGTTTTTTCCTACCATGAACTATATTTCTCTTGCAATATAGTCATAGTTGTATTAAAAAATCCAACTTCAACTATGTAAATGAATTCACTCATAAAAATTTGCTCTTAAACTATGAAGCCAAAATTCAATGCGAAGGAGAAAAAGTTGCAGGTAAAAGTCTAGATACAAAAACGAGCTGCACAATGGTACAAAATATTGAAATTGCAATGAAAATTAGTTAAAATAATTAAAAATTATTGTGAAATATTAATAAATATCGATACCTCTGGCACACTCTATATAGCCAGTCAGTTTTCAAGTATTACTGGTATATTAACATAGTTTATCATCAGAATTAAGTTGAATACTTTTCTTATTTATTGACGCATTCAATTTTTCTTTAATGAAAAAGCTTATACTTGTCTGTTCTTTGAAAGTTAAATTATTTTAATCGATGTATCATAATTTTGTGGCACTGTGCAGTAATTAGTTTTACTTTTTCTGACCGTACCAGTAAGTCCCGGACAAAGGTTTGTAAGACAAGAGGTCAACAGTGACCTCGAATCAGATACCACAAACAACAAGGACATCAATAGCAGGAACTAACAACCAAAAAATAAATAAAAGATATCTTCACAAAACCAAAGATCTTATACCCTATTAACTGCAAGGAAACAATTAAGACAGCCCTTATCGTTTCTATGGATGGGGTAATAGTCTGATTCGAACCAGTGCTCGCATATAAGTGTTGACTGTCTGTTTTTTTGCGGTCTATGCAGGAACTCAACTGAAACAAGTAGGAAAAACTACTGTTGCGTGCACTCTGATTAAAATACCCTGTACCCTTGAATAAAATATAACTACCAAAAATAAAGGCTACTACGTATCGAAGGAAAAAACTGATGAACCGGTTCGCGCCTTGTGCTCGCTCTCACACAGCTTGCTCACTGAAGCTAACCTGTTCTTTGCGTACATGAGTATGGGTGTGTGTTTATATATATGAAAGCATTGCGTTGACAGCTCTTGCTGGCGCCCACGCATGGACAAGTCCTTTTTTACCCATAGTTAATATACTCTTTTCATTTTCAATGGGTGCAGGGTATAAAAATAAAACATGAATATTTCGGAATAAACGTAGAATGTGTTGAGTCATCCTTAAATTACACATGGGTTTAAAATTGACTATTGTAATAAACACATTAAGCTTAATATTTTTTAGATTTATATTATAAATAACATAAATTATTATTAACATCATTAACAATATTTATTTAAATTTTTGTATGTTAAAGTTGTTTTTAATTTTCTTGCATTGACAAACAAACGCGACAAACAAATGATTGTCAAGCATTAAAATTTGAGAGACCTATATGTACTTTTATTATTATATTATTTATTCTTCTTATTCTAAATGGAAAACAATGAATCCAAAAATTATGCAGAAATTAAAATGTATGTTATTCGTTGCAATGAATGGGCAATTGTTCTCTACGAGCTCTGATTTAAACCAAACTTCGTCAAAGTGTGTTAGATATTCCTTAATTATAAATTTATTACGTAATTACCTACGGATTCTTGGAGTCAGTGGAAATATTCTTTAATTATTTGGAATAGGATATAGTATATTGTACAATAATATCAGTTTATATGGAAACTTTTTTATCGAAATGTTCGATTTTTTGTATTATTACGTCAAAACCCATCGCAAATGTAAGTACTTAAAATGCGGTAAGCCCCGAAATTAAATAATTAATGGGATAGCTTCTAGACGATCAATGGTAGTTTGATTCGGCAAATAACACAGATCAAAAATATTTATGGGTTATATTACGCCCAATTCAGAATTACTTAGCAATAATATTTTAATAAATTAATAATTTTCTTGGATTAGTTAAACATAAATTTGACATTATGTCTGTCTTTGCCTCATACTCTGTCTCTTTCTGCTCTATTCTCGACTCTAACATAAGTATTAAATTATTATCAACTATATACGACTGTAACTCAAGTAGTCATATCATTTCTATTTATAATTTCATAATAATTTTCTTTAACAAAAAAAAATATATTGGCTTATCGATCAAAAACACACAAAAATCCAAAAACCAACAACAAACATATCTACACTCTGTCCTCCCTTAATATTATTATATATAATTGCATTATTGTTCAGTCACTCAGATTGAAAAAGTGTTCAATGCTGCTAGTCACAAGAAGGTATGGGACCATTTCACCAAAGCCCAAAGAAAAAACATCGATCAATGGAAGAAATTGGCCACGGTACGTACAAATATGTTCAAACGAATTACTACAAGTTCAGCTATTAAGAGTTAATACCCCGTTAATCTATAAAACGTACTTTATAAACTGTGCAACAAATTATACCGTTCTGGTTCTTGTGCTTGTTCCTATTGTTCTATCAGAATGTTAATACTGACTTCGGACTGACTATTCCATATTTACTATCATTTAGTCCAATTTTAGTTTATCTCAGCATGTTTAATTCTCTCCATATTTCATACTTTTAATATTCCCATTAATAATTTCAGTAAACTAGGATTTCATTTTAATTGTTTATTAAAAGCGTTGTGTACTGTAGCTATTTTTTAATTTAATTTTTTTCTAATTTCTTTGATGAGTTGTTCTTTTTATACCCTTGCAGAGGGTATAATAATTTTGCACAAGTTTTTGTAACGCCCCTTAGGAGGCGTTGCAGACTCAACAAAGAATATGTATTCTTGATCAACGTCGACAGGAAAATCTAAATATGCATGTTCGTACATCCGTCTGTTTCAACCCAAACTAATCTCTGCTATCTCAATTAAACTTGGTACACATACTCCCCATGTCCATAAGTACAGTTTATAAGCCGGAACCAACCGGATCGGACCATTATATCAATTAGCTTAATAGGAACAATCGACCGAAAATGATGTTTTGAGTCTTTGTATAAAAAGTTCTCCTCTACGGCTGCAGGGGTGTGAACTCTTCGTCCCGCCGAAGATAATTTTGCTTTCCTGTTTTTTATTTGTGTTTAATTAGCATACTTCATACTTTTCTTGAAATTTATCTTGTCTGAGCTGTATTTACTAATACAGTTATTATTATTATTATTATTTATTATTTATTATTTATTATTTATTATTTATTATTTATTATTTATTATTTATTATTTATTATTTATTATTTATTATTTATTATTTATTATTTATTATTTATTATTTATTATTTATTATTTATTATTTATTATTTATTATTTATTATTTATTATTTATTATTTATTATTTATTATTTATTATTTATTATTTATTATTTATTATTTTTTATTTTTTATTTTTTATTTATTAATTATTTATTATTTATTATTTATTAATTATTATTATTAATTATTATTATTTATTATTATTATTACTATTTTTACTTGTATTTAAATATAATATAAATATTTATAAACATTTACTATGTCAACTCTTATGACAAAAATGAAACTTTCAAAATAAGAACAAATAATATATGAAAGATATAACATTGCCAAATGGATTAAGTATAATAAAGTCGTTGACACTTTTAGGGATTATACCACAGTAATCCATATACCACTAAGCAAATAATAAATAGAATCACCAAACAACTGAAAAATGGATACTCTTGGCACCTTGAAGATTGCATTCCATCGACTGCACATACACTTAGGCATGATACAATTTTATAAGGTGCTTTCATCAATTTTTAGCTCTGTTAGACAATTCATGGCATATTTGCTTGTTGAACTGAGAGATTTTTTTCCAATTTGCCACAGAAGAAATCATTATAAACGTTGATGAGATCTCACTTGGTGGACTTAAGAATCATAATCATAATTTGTGTGAGTTGATAATGACTGCATATACAAATACATAAACGCATGTAGACTAAACAAATCTGCGTATACCCAAAAAAAACTTAAAACTTCAAATGCAAATGTTTCAGTTATTTATACGTAGTTTTAACTAATTTTACAACTACATTTTATTCTCTTTAATATTAGGTTATTTCTCTTCATTCAATACTTTATAAAAAGTGTTAAAGTTAACAGATTTAGTTTAAATATGCGCCATTTTGTTCGATAATCTGTTTCCATCTATAGGGCAACTTAATAATACCTTCTTGTAGAAACCCTCCTTTTTATTTGCAAAGAACTCGGACTTTCCACAAGCCTCTTTTGAGTCTATCTTTACACCGCCAAGGACAGAATGGTAATCACTTGACGCTATGTTCGGTATATTTGATGGATGCATTTAAACCTCCCATCCGAGCTCCCGTAGCTTCTGACGAGTCATCAATGAAGTGTGCGGTCTGGCGTTGTCCTGGTGGACTGTTTGGGAAGATTCACCGGCCTTCGACCAGGACCGTTTTTCGTTGCCAGTCATCATCCGCTTCAAAAATGTGTCGAGTTTGTTCCTTTACAGCAGCATATCATAGGCGTTGATTCGATCCAGAAGGTTTTTTGCGTCAAGTAATGCGGTAATTAATCTCACGGAACGTTTCTCTAGCGGATTTGCCTTTAACGAAGGAAAACTTTAAAATAGCGCGAATTTTGGCATTAGTGAAAAAGAATTTAGGTTATAGGTTATGTCAAGACCTTTCAAATGATATATAATATTGTACTATATATATAACACTGTAGCCGTTTGTACATAGCCGCGAACTTCAAAAGGCAATAATGAGGGCTTACAAGTTTTATTGTTTCTGCATTCGTAATTTTGTCCTAATCCTTCACTATGAACGACACCCATGATCATTTTTTGAAGTAATGTGTGCACCGAATCTTTCTTTCGAGAAGACCTTATAAATGTTCAAAAGGATTGAGATCCGGAGGAGGTCTGGAGGATATGTTCTCAACTGATTTTTGACATTATAAAGCAGCCAAAGCTTTGTATTATATGGCGTTGGGACCAAAATTCACGTTTTAAGGCCCGATTTTTCGGATCATTCCATTAAATTGATTTCAAAAATTTTTATATAGATACCTTGATTTATGTCTGATTCAAAAAAATTATGTTTCCTACGCCACGTGCTGCCATACACCCCCACACTATTATGCCACTTAAACCGTGTTTAGCAATGCCGACTACATTTTCTTTGTTGGACGCTTCTATTCTTTTCTTACATACTAAAACTTTTTCTTTGATTCCAAAAATGCAAAATTGGCCCCGGTGTGAAAATTTAACTTGATTTCAGAAGTCAGGAATTGAAAGATAGACGCTTGTGACTATTGACTTCGGAAATCAGAGGTTTTTACGGGCGACTCTGCTATAGTACCCAGCCTTTTTTATGACACGTCGCCTCTGAAACCATTTGGGAAAAACTACCCTCTGAGCTTGGTGCTGTGCTTCATGGACTGCCATCCTGGGATTATATCGGTGAAATTATGATTCATAAGATGCCTCCATAAGATTTTCCATCTAAAAATAATTCAAAAATGATTTTTCGCTCCTCAACAGAAATTTCTCTGCCTTTGTTCTCCATGCTGCAACTCTTTATGTGATGCAAAAAATAAGATCTATTGTAAAAAACCCGTTGCCTTGATAAAGTAATTAACTTCGGCGCCAAGAAGTCTGACTATAATCGAAAAATTTTTCATTCCACCCAACTTCAAAAAACTATACGCAGACTTTTGCGCGTACATATGTATTTTTGTAGAGTTAAACTTAAAATTAAATATAAAATATATCGAATTGTTAAACATCAGTAAAAATATAAAATTAAAGAAAATAAAATGTAGTTATGATTTTAAAAAAAAATAGTTAAAAATATGTAGCTGAAAAATTGGCTTTTGAAATTTGATTTTAAGTTTTTTTTTGGAGTGTAAGCAGATTTGTGCTGCCAAGTTTATGTACACTCAACAGCACAAATCTGTATATACCGAATATCCTATTTTGTTTAACAAGTCGATATATTTTTTATTTAATTTTAAGTTTTTATACTCCAAAAATAGCACACACAAAAGTCTGTATACACCTTACTTTAACCTACATATAATGGATATTATATCCTTTTTAGTAACAAGTTTCATTGTCTCCTTTGATGTAATTTTGCCCATTCCTCCACTTTTACCACCTTGAACATTATTGTGTGCTTCTTGATATTTCTTTCAAGGAAACCCCTTAAATGCTCAATGGGATTGGGCTCCGGAGGATATGTTCTCAGCTGATTTTTGACATTATAAAGCAGCTAAACCTGTGTATTATGTGACGTATGCTTTGGGTCATTGTGCCGCTGGCTCCAAAATTCACGTTTTAAGTCCCGATTTTTCGGCTCTTTCCATTAAATTGATTTCCAAAATATATATAGATACCTTAATTCATAACTGATTCACGCCATTTGCTGCCGTACACCCCCACACTATTATGCCACTCAACCGTGTTTAGCAATGCCGACTACATTTTCTTTGTTGGACGCTTCTACTCTTTTCTTCCATACTAAAGTATCCACACGGGAGTAAGTATCTACCGAAACCGTTTTGGAAAAACTATCCTCTGGGATTGGAGTTGTTCTTCATAGACTGTCATCCTGGAATTACGCCAAATAGACTTTATAACAGCGCTTTGTTCGAGCTCCGCTAAGAACGGCGGATGGGGGATTAAGCCTTTGTCCAAATTATAGTGATTTATTATTTTTTGGCAAGAGGAGTGAGCTCCACCACTTGGGATACCAATCTCTATAAGATTTGCCATCTAAAAATAGTTTTAAAATGATTTTTCGCTCCACAATACAAATTTGTGCGCCTTTGTTCTCCATGGTGTAAATCTTTATGATGTGATGAAAAAATTAAGATCACTAAGCATATAATATATAGAGGCACCAAACAGCGAAATTAAGCTATACTGATGCTTTAGCAACTTCAGGTCCCACACTATTCGGCAAAAAACCGAACGCTTGTCGGAGAGTACACAAGAGCGTAACGAAAAATAGTTCTCATTGTCGATTTGACAGCGGCTGCGTAAGCACGGTCTGTTTCGATCGCACAATAATTTTTTTTTATGTGTGCGTGCGTGTACATATACATGAGGTTATGTGTTGGTGGGTGCAGACATTGTAACAACCCCGAAAATTTGATTTTTTAACTCTTCACTTCGCTTGCTTTTATGTGTAGAGACAAAAGAATAAGCATCAGCAAGAGCTGCTCATGTTCTGAACATGACCTACACTAATGCGTCGTTGCCAATTTGCACTTGACTCACTTCACTAACTTATTGATTTCATGTCCCTATTTTTTATTTTTGGGTTTAAGATATTGAATATATTGATATCTAATTTAATCTACTATTATAAACATATACTATTTTTCTATTTTTACGTATTAATAAAATTATAAGTTATGCAAATATATTCAGATATTTTTATTTGGTAATGTTACAAATAAGAAAAACTTTTTGTTTTGATTATGAGCGCACGCGCATATTTTCAATTTGTATACTTCTACAACATTTAATAACAAATCATCATCCGGCTCACAATTACCAGTACTCTTATTTGATGTTATTATTTTCATGGACAACATCTTAGAGATAATGGCATTGAATTCAAAAAGCATCGGATTGTTATTAGTACCACCTCTACTTCTTATTAAATAAAAAAAAATGTGCTCCAAAGGATCTTGATTAAAACGCGACAATATCAGAAAATGTTCATCACATTCATTCCAAACATCTTGTGCGAGCATTAAGATTGAATTTATTGAATGAATTAATACATCAATACAATAAACCCTGTTGGAATATTGACATTTCATAAAATAGTCTTTCATTTCTATGATAAACTTTTCAGTGTCACTATTTTTCTTAAGAGCTGTTTTAAAAGGGTTTTTATCATATATATTATTGCTTATATTATAT
Organism: Zaprionus obscuricornis; assembly: GCA_037044475.1. NCBI lineage: Eukaryota > Metazoa > Arthropoda > Insecta > Diptera > Drosophilidae > Zaprionus > Zaprionus obscuricornis. Next base: position 42,596 of record JBAMBR010001701.1, read on the forward strand.
GCTTAGTGCTTGCACTAAGTCTGCACACAGTGATGCATTTACATGTGTATGCGTGCGGGTTTGTATATGTACACATAGACAGCTCTTGATGACGCATGCTTGCCCACGCTAAGTTAACGTATATTTTGTGAAAATTAATTGTTTAATAACTTTTTTGTTTCCTAATCAATCGATACCATTTTTTCAGGACTGTTTTATATTGATGCTTAAATGTTACCTTCCAAATTACAAGTCTTTAGTGCTTCTAGAAGCTGAGATCTGAAACGGGGCGTGGCATCCAAAGTTTGAAATAAACTCGATCGAATTATGATATATGGGAACCTACATACCAAATTTGGTGTCTCTAGCTCTTATAGTTTAGAAGTTCTTTGCGTTCAAACAGACAGACGGACAGACGGACAGACAGACGGACATGGCCAAATCGACTCGGCTATTGATCCTGAGTCAGAATATATATACTTTATGGGGTCTGCCACGCCTCCTTCTGCCCGTTACGCACATTTGCACAAACTTAATATACCCTTTTTTACCCATTTTCAATGGGTACAGGGTATAAAAACAGTATAAAAAACATTAATTTAATTAAAAATTGCATATTTAAATAAAATAGGCAAACATTTTGTGACTGGAAAATACAAAGCTTAATTGATAAATAAAATGAATTTATGTCTATATAAATAAAATATATAAAAGATAAAATATTAACAAATTAAATTAAACGTTTATATAGTTGTTTGCATTATTGTCATTTCCTTCGCTTTTTACGGTGTATTCTTTTATCACTTTTTAGCGCCTTTTCGATGCCGACATCAGTGAAAACAACACATGGACTATATCTATTGTTTAACCATGGATCTCAAGGAAAGCGAAAGCAAAACAATGAAACCGTCTGACGGAGTCCTTTGGGATACCTTTTGCTCTCGACTGAAGTGTAAAGTACTGCACTTTTATAGCCACGAAGGTGTAACACATGCTGCAGAGCGTCCGAGCTGAAGAACTGTACAACTCTGAATCGTGCCGTCTGATTTTGAAAGAAAGACTTAACGAAAACTAAACTATAAGTTTACCTCCACGCTTTATCCCAAACAGACAGGCAGACAAACATGACAGAGCTCAAGGGCAGCAAGGATAAGGTAGTAAGAGACTATGGAAATGTGTATGGGCTGCAATGGCTGTCAAAGCTGTGTCTGCTTCTTCTATATCCAAATCAACCCAATTTGCGCAACACTTGCCACCATTCAGTGGCGCCTTACTATTACTAATGCAGATGCCAACTATCAGCAGCGGCAACAACTACAGGAACAAGAGAGAGAGAGAGAGAGTGCATAGTGAAAAATAAAAGAGAGGCAACATTCATGGCAAAAATCGCCGACAAATCTGCTGCATTGCCACTATGTCCAGAAACAGGAGGAGCCAAATTTGGCACCAGGGCACTGTGGCACTATGGCACTGTGGCACTGTTCAACGGACGAGAGCCCATCGAGACGGCGGGTAAAATAACAGAGTGCCTGTTTTAACGAATTTACAACAACTTTTGCAATACAAACAGTAATTCCAGGCAGATTCACACTCGGCACAACGGACTTACACGCACACATGGACACTTATACATACACACACACATACTGTGAGACAAGACTTGCAATATACAACATACAAATGCAAAATCGCAGTGCTCCTGAAAGTATGCAACATCTATACAAAGTCAACAGTTAACAACAAATTGAAAATGCTCTATAATAAGGTAATAATAAGCTTTAATTATATCTTGATGCTTTGTTTTTTTCTAAGAATAAAAATGGATTAAATTAATGAATACATACATACTTCAATAATTTGCTAGAATTTTGAAAATATATATGAACAAAATTCAATAATTCAATTTAAGAAATTATTGAAATAAGAAAATTATAAATATCGTCATATTAGCTAAAAAAAAAAATACAAATTGAGCGATAAATAAATGCAACGAAGAACATAGAGTATGTATAAACTATGAAGCTGATGCTCAGTTACTGCAATGTCTGGCTATATGATGCAACTCTGTATGCTGGAAATGTGAAAGAAGAAGGGGAGAAGAAAGAAAAGCTTGGGGTCTATGCACCACTAGAAACTTTACGACATGCAAAAATTGTGAGCAGAGAGCGGATATAATTGTCGGTTTTCTCGTAACTTTGCCGTGGGGAGTAGATTAGTTGATTTGTTCACAGACTCACACACATACAGACACATACATATACATCTAAACACAAGTATATACTGTATACATGAAACATACCTATTCAGAAACACAGTATAGCAGAATACTTTTCGTACAGAACGGAGTGAGCAACGTTGCAACGGGTTGGCGGCGTCGAGTAAAACGAATCCTTTTAACCAAATGATATGCGCTGAACAATTGTTCAGTTACTGCAGTTTCTAGCACTTTCTCTCTATCTTTTTCTCTTTCTACCTTTCTACCTCTCTTTCTCTCTCTCCCCCTCTCTCTTTCTCTCTCTCTCTCTCTCTCTCTCTCTCTCTGTATGTGTGTGCGTATGTTGCGAAATGTGCAATGTGGGGCAGTAAGCAATAGTTTTTTTTTGGTTGTTGTTGTTGTTGCAACAGCACTGGGCATTGCTAACTTTCAACCACATCGCAATTTAATTTTATAGTCGAAAACACACAGTGGCCGCCTGTGTGGCTCAGTGGTTGCCATTCGCTCTGCTTCAGCGATGTGGCCTGGTCCATAAAAAAAAGAGTTGAGCGTTTTCCGAGTTTAGCAATAGTCGTTATTACGCCTTCCTTTCTTCTCTGCAGCCCTTAAACAGCAGAGCTACCTTTTCAACTCGTAGTCTCTGATTTATGGACAATTCTGTGCTAAGCAAATCAAAACTAAATCATAAACGATTAGCTCACTGGTCGACTACACTGATTAAAAAAATAGACAAGCTTTCTTGTTTCTTCTTTATCGCACCGCAGAGTCGTTTCCTCCTTGGTTCCTTTGCCACATATTCAACTTTGCTGCGTCCTTCTATCCGTTTTCAAACGAGTTCCTCCCGCCGGGTACAGGTGAAATCAGTTGGTGAGCATACATGACTGAGCAATGCAGATGAAGAGCAACTAAACAGCTGAACACGGTTGAAGAGCTCGAAGCACGATGCTCAGGTAGCAGAAAAAGGGTGTAAGTGTAATGAGTTGATGGTTGGCTTTGCTGTCTTAGCTTATATGTTATTGGGGTTGAGACTGCGATTTAGGTTGAGACTGAAGAGTAGAGTATAGTAGATGATGGTTTACAAAGTTGATCCGTAATTAAATGTTTTTAACTGAACGTGGAAATGTGGCTAATGAATTTAATAAGACGCAAAGCTAGCCCTTATACTATTAAATGATTAGATCATGAAAAGTCACAACATGTTACATGTTAGATGTTAGACTGAATGTGCAAATGTGTGTAACGATTGACGTTCAAAAACAAAAACGTTTCAAAAACAAAAAAAAAACAAGTAGGGAAGGCTACAGTCGGGTGCACCCGACAGTAAAATACCCTGTACCCTTGAATAAAATGTAACTATTCTTATATTATGTACCGAAAAAAAAAATTCGGATCTTTTCTTAAATCATTGCATGTATAATAGTGAAATTGATTCTGACTTAAATTTTAATTTCTTAGTAAAATATTTGCGTAAAATTAGA
>JBAMBR010001702.1:0-33961 GCA_037044475.1 Zaprionus obscuricornis
GATACATAGATACATATATACATAGATACATAGATACAATAGATACATAGATACATAGATAAGCATAGATACATAGATACATAAGATACATAGATACATAAGTACATAGATACATAAGTACATAGATACACAGATACACAGATACAATGATACATAGATACATAGATACATAAGTACATAGATACATAGATAGCATAGATACACAGATACATTGATGCAAAGATACATAGATACATAGATACTTTGATACAGAGGTAAACAGAGATACATAGATAGACTGATATATTTAAAGGCAGTTGTCGTATCTTCAGATCAAATGTTTTTGCGCAAATGTTTAGAAAAATTTGAAGCAACATCAAGTATCAGCAGCAGCATCAACAGCAGCAATAGCAGCAGTAACAACAAATAGCAAATACTTCAAGTAATACGTATAACAGACAGAAATAGAGAGAGAGAGAGAGGAAGAAGAGAGAGAGGAAGAGCTTGCATATGAATGAAATGTAAATAAGCTAAAGTATGCACGACTAGTGCATACCCTAGACTTAATCAAGTGATAAAAAAAAATATATATATACTTATAGCGACAATGTGAATTATTTACAGGGTATTTAAGGCCAATGGCAGAGTTGATCAGTTGCTCAATTCGATCAGTTTTGATCAATTGTCGACTGGCTGCGCAGTTGTTTTGGGTCCGAATGAAAAAGTAAATGAAATCGAATAATTAAATATTGGCATAGTCACACCTTGTTGACAATTATTGACAAGCTGATTGGCAAACAGCAAACAAATGAATACGTCGCCATTTGCTGACATTGCCGGAGTGTTGCGGGTGTTAAAACGAGAAGGGTATCGCAGTTTCATTCCTCCTCCTCATCCTCCTCATCAACTTCCCACCCAGTGATAAATCTAATGATTTGGTGGGTGTGGCGCACAGTTCTAGGCCAAATAACAGCTACTGTAAACGGGGCACAAACACGCAAGGGCCACATCACACGCCTAACCTGCCTCTAACTGCCTGCCTCCTGCCTCTACTTACCTCATTGTCATCACAGTGCAATTGCATTTGCAAATCTGTAGCTGCTGTTGCTGCTGTTGCTGTTAGTGTTGCTGCTGCTGCTGCTGCTGTTGCTGCTGTTGTTGAATGTCAGTACAAATTCCCGCCAATCTATAAAATATTTGAATACAAACCTCAAAAACTCGAATGTCAAAATGCCAAACATGGTAAAAGCACCAATGGTGGCGCTTGACGTTCGCGTTGGCGTCTGTCGTCGTGTTGACAGTTGTGATGGCATCTTAAACTTATATGCTATACTATATATACTATACCAACTATATAGACTATATAGTATTTGCTATATATGGAACGATATAACCAATTGTCATTTGCATTGATATCGCAACGCATTTTAAGATTTCATATTGGAAATTGGAATTGGAATTGGAATTGGAATTGAATGGCATGAAAAGATATTGGCCAAACCTTAAGAGCGCCCACATTTGGCACGAATTGCTACTTAGATGATATCTCTCAATATCTCTCTCTCTCTATCTCTCTCTCAGACAAGTCTCAAATCAACACTAGAATACTCGTCGACGTACCATTGGTTCACTTGATTTACGAGATATTCAATCGCACATATCTCCATCAACATCAACATCAACATATTATGCATGTATTTGTAAGTACTTTGTATGTATGTTTGTATGTATGTTACTATTTCTAATGCATTGTTGTTGTTTCTTGTTCTTAATGTATATATATGTACATATATATAGTACATATATGTTATGTAAATCTATGTATTGCATTTTATGCCACGCTCACGACATTTAACCGACACTCATAATCATCAATTATCTCAACTGTCGACTTGGCCAATTGAAATTGAACATGAAATTGAAATGGGAATATGAAAATGAAGAAGAAGACGAAGACGAAGAAGAAGAAGAAGAAGAAGAAGAAGAAAATACAAAACAAATGCAATTGAAATTGCAATTACAATTGCTATTTGTGAATCGTAAATGCGAATCGCGAATTGCCAGCGCGCGATCGTTTATTCGATATTGGAAAATTGAGATTCAAATTGTGGAATTGAATGTGCATCTTGATGTTGATATTGATATTGATATTGATGTGAATGTTGATATGAATGTGCTTGTTGTTGTTGTTAAATTGAAATATGCAAAGCATTCAATTAACTTTATTAATCAAATTTGCTGCCACACTAGATACTAGTCTCGCAGTATATAATTTTTTTTAATCCTCATATTGATTCTAAAAATCGGATTTAAAATTCTGTTTTGACTGCAGCTGTCAATGCTCTCGCATCGTTGAACAATTGACAGTTGAGAATGCTAATTGAAATGCAGTTAACATCTTGTATGATGTCCGACATCCGACGCCCGGCGTCCGACGCCCACACAAAACTTTCAACACAAATTCTTGGCCTTTTCGAAATTTTCATTCAATATAATTATTAAAATTGTAATGGGAATGGAAATTGAATTGAAATTAAAAAAAAAAAAAATTAAATTGAATTGAAATTGAAATTGAAATTGAAATTGAAATAGAAATAGAAATTGAAAGAAAAAATTATTGTAAATAATAAAAATAATTCGAAACTTGAATTGAAACTTTATTTCAACTGAAGCTATTGATTGAAAGACATTGATTGTTAGACAAATTGAATGAAAATTGAAATAGAAACATTAACACACGCCCACAAGTCACCATTTATTCAATATTGAATCAAAATTGCATTCAATTCTTTATTTCTTTCACTGTCATATGTAACTTTTGTTGTTGTTATTGTTATTGCTGCTGATGTAGCTGCTGTTGTTGGTTGATTGCAAATGCAAATGCAAATGCAGCAATGGGTCAAATCACGTTGACACTCAACGTCGTTGGCTAATTGCTGCGACAAGCTAAGCCAGAGACAGCAACAATAACAACAACAACAGCAACACCCGCATATAACGTTGCCAACACGATCTTCAATGCGATCCCATTGAACCCTGGAGGAATTTTACCTGAAAGTTATTTCAATGCCTCAAGATACATAAAAATATTTCTTAAGAATTTCACGAAAGAATTTTCAGTTAATTTCAAAAATTGAAATTGATAGATTGTTAATACCCTGTAAGGAAAGCATCAATTACAGGGTAACTATTAATGAACAAATTAAAAAATAAAAGTTAAAAATCAAATTGAAATAAAAAAAACTTTAACCTTCAACTAACTGTAAAAAAATATATATAGAGATATAAGCATTGCATAGTGCACAGTGGAGATGTGGACTGTGGATAGACATAGACTGTGGATAGACATTAGTGAATTAGAGAATTTACGAGTTTTGTTTCCACTTGGTTTGCTCCAGTTTCAAGTGACTTTTGTTGTGCTTTGTTTTCAACCAATTTGTTGACCAAAAACACTAAACAAAAGTCTACAAATCAAAATAATCAAAATAATAACAAAACAAAATGAGCTTAAAAGTTTTTTTTAAGGTGTGTTCCATATGCTCGAACTAATAGATATCCTATAAAAAAATATTTATTTACCATATATTATTATTAATTTCGAGTGAAAATATATATAATGTATATATAAATATATATATATATATATATATATATATATATATATATATATATAAATATGCTATATATAAAATAATAAAAAAAAATATATAATTAAAAATGAAAAATAATTAAAAATTTCAAATATTTATACAAAAAAAATATTACAAAAAAATTTATTAATTTAAATAAATATGAAAAGAGTTTGAAATAAATATTACAAAAAAAATTAAATTAAACAAACAAATCTACAAAATATATTTAAACTAAGTTTTAAATAAATATCAAAAAAAAATTATGAAATAAATTAATTAATTAAAATAAAAAATGAAAAATATTATTAAATATATTAAAAGTAAATTAATTTAATATAAATAAATGAATTAATTTGAACTATGTATAAAATTAATCTGAAAGAAATATAACAATAAATTAAATTAATTTGCAATAAATATTAACATTTTTTAATAAATGTAAATAAATATAAATAAATCAAAAAAAAGCAAAAAAAAATAAAGCTTAAAATAAATATTAAAAAAAATTATAAAGTAAATTTTGAATAAATAAAAAAAAAACATAAAAATTTTAATATACAAAAAATATTTATAATTTATCTATTTTAGTTTTAAAATTTAAAAATTTATTTATTTATTTTTTTTAAATTTTAATTTTAAATTAATTTTTTGTTTTTTTAAATTTAAATTTTAATTTGAAAAAATTTTAAAGTTTAACTACTGGCAAAGCATTTGCAAGCATATAGCATACCACATTGCAGACGTTTAATGTTTTCCAGGGTATAAAAAAAAGCAACGAAAATTTCATTTTTATGAATTGTACGCCAATTTGGCCAGAACATGTTGACCAGAAAACGACGACGGCAGCGACTGGACATGGCCATAAACCGGCTAAAGACAAATTTGGAGCTAATTATAAATGCAGGCAGCACCAAAAGTGACTTGGCCAGGTCTCAATCAATTGGTGGGCGGACTGCCAAATGCTGTTGCCAAAACCAGGCGCATAAAGGAGGCGAAGAGTAACAAGAGAGTGGTAACAGTTGCATGAAGAGAAGGCTGAAGTATAGTTACTGCCACACACACCGGATGGCGGTTCATGAATGAAAGCCAAAGAGTTTTTTGTTGTTCGTTTTTTTTTTTGTTTTTGTGTGTTTTTTATTTATTTTTTTTTTTTTGAGTATTTTTGTGAGTTGTGGGCGAAGTCTAAAACTGAATTGGAATATAAGAAAATGAATACGAATACGAATACGAATACAAATACAAATACAAATACGAAAACGAATAATAACAATGACAACGAATTGGAGAATATGAATTTCGACGCTTTGTGCGATTTGCAAAGTGTGAAACTAATTTGTCAGCATGACAATAACAGCCAAAAGCCATAAACATCATAATAATATTCAATAAACATCAACAAAATGCGACAATTAGCGGGCCACCGATTTTGGCCGTAACAATTCTCAACAACAAAAATCAACATAAATTTACAAAACGTATCACACTGCGTATACGCAATATAGTTAAAAATCATATAATAATAATTATTATTATATTATTAAATTATATTTATTAAAAATTCTAAGCTCAGCAGTTAGACAAAGTTTAATGTAAAAAAAAATTGAGAAAAATCTTAATGCTAAATAAAAATTTAGGTAAATTCTTTAAAATTTGCCAGTGAAATAGTCTAATCGGCTTTTTGAACTTCTCGTTAAACAGCAAGTGAAAATCCCGCTTGTATATCCATAAGTAATTCTTGTTTTACGCATAATTGCACCATCTGGCTAAGTGACTAGCTTAAATTTCTAGTGGAGTCCCTGAAAAATTACCAGAAAAACTCTCTGTTGAACTTACATAGGTAAAATTAATGTTAAACTTCTAGTAAGTTCCTGTTAACCTATCAGAAGGCCTGCAATATTTTTGACAAAGAACTACCAATGCCAGTAAAAATTCCTTTTAGACACATGTCAAACCTCTACAAAAACTCAATTTTCCGCCACTTGTACCTATGGTAGCTATATGATACAGTTGTCCGATTTGAAGTCGTCAATAAACTCAAGTTTTAAGTCGTCACAAAAGTCAAGTCCTGTAAGTTTTAGTCGGCTTAAAAAAAAAACAATCCGCTTAAATTCCTATTAAGCTCCGATTATACTTTTGTTAAGGACTCAAATTAAACTTATCTAAAACTTTTTCTTTATCCAAAAATACTTTCATAGCCCAAAAATTGATTTTCTTTATAAAACTGCTGTTAGTCGCCTGTTAATTTCCTCTTAAATACCTGCTAAGGCCTTTAGCAGCTCAAATGTACAGCTTATCAAACGCAAAGCTATACAATTTTTGATCTGTTCAAAATTTCAAGCAATAAATAAATTAATAAAAAAAAAAAAAATTGAAATCTAAAATCAGAAATGAGAAATGAGAATGAGAAAGCGATGCAAATAAGTTTTTTTTTTTTTTTTTTTGTTTTAAATAATAAATGAATAAATATAAATATGTAGATCATATCAATATCTGTTAAATTTCACGTTCCTTCCTTCCTTTCTTTCTTTCTGGTTGAACATCTGATCATAATCCGAATATAATTATAATAATTGTATATTTTATTTGTTTTTCTAGTTGTCGCTGTTGTTGTTGTTGTTGTTTTATTATTATTATTATTGTTATTTTATTGTTTTGTTATTGTATTCCGTTGTCTTTGTTGCAACATTTAATTGAATTATAAACGTTGAGGCTAATAAAATCGATGATGTAAATTGCGCTCGCCGCTTGCATTTAACACCTTCAACTATGGAATTTCATCTATTTTTATTTATGATCCATACGAATGTTGCCAACAATAACATGTTGCCACGCCTCCTCTCTTGAACCCCTCCTACTAACCTAATCCATTGATTTCACTGCTTAGCTACCGCTGCCTGCTACCGCTGCCTGCTGTCTGCTGCCTGCTGCCGACCGTTTGATTCCGTTTGTTAAGCGCATGCAAATTGTATGCAATCGTAGCGTTAAAATAAAATCAAATCACAATCAAAGAGTGAGACAGAAATACATATATATATATATATATATATATATTTGTGCGAGGGGAGATTAAGAAGTAGGCGTATATAAGTGAGCGTTAAATTATGCACGCAAGAAGACAATTAATCAATTCATGCAAAATAGCAACAGCTACAAAAAAAATAATAAAAAATTGCATTTATCTACATTTGCTACAGTCTGAACTCGCTATAAGCAACAATTGAAATTGATAAAGCTTTTTGCACATTATTTTTCCATCATAACTCATAGATTAACCCTCGCTGCTCAAACTCTTCAATACAGTCTTAATGATTACAAAATTTAGCTGTAAAAGAAATTTTAGCGTTTTTTTTTTTTTTTTTGTTTTGTTGTTTTGCTATAACTGAACAATTGACCCTCGCTAGGCAATGGCAACGGGAAACTTTAGCTATCGTAATACAATATATCGTAACGTACAAGTATTTTGTATCGTATCATGTCGTGTCGTGTCGTATCGTGTCGTGGCGTGTCGTGTCGCTGTTTTAGTTTGTTTTCGCTTTTTTTGCTGTTGCTGTTGCTGTATATCTAGTATCGACTGTATATATATATATGACTATATGTCTCGACACTGTGGCTCTAGCTCTATGGCTCTATGGCTCTATTGCTCTGTGGCTCTGTGGCTCTGGTTAAAACGCCTCGAAATGCCGCCGGGCTGTGTAATTGTAACGCAACAATCAAAATCAATTGCTATGTAAATAAAATTGCAAATTAAATTACAAATTGATTACCTCACTGAGTCATTAATTAAATCGACAAACTCAACGGCAACAACAACAGCAAAACAGTCTGACAGTCTTAAAAACGAGATAGAGATACAGACAAAGACAAAGAGAGACAGAGTCAAAGACAGAGAGAGAGAGAGAGAGAGAAAGATTGAGTGAGACAAAGCTGAAGCGCTGCAGTTTTTTTTTTTTTTTAAGTTTTCAAATGCTTGCTAGATCGATAAGTGCATTCGATAAGTGTTTTCGATAAGTGTTTTCGATAAGTGCTTTCGATAAGTGCTTTCGATAAGTGTATTCAATAACTTATTTTTAGCACATTTTCAATTCTATTTCTAATTCAATTTCTATTTCCGCCTCTATTTTAGCATAAGATAAAAGGAAGATAGAGAGAGTAAAAGAAAGAAAGAGAGAGAGCGAGTTAGGGAAATAAACACTTATAAGTTTTTAATAAATTTTCCATTTTTTTTTTCTTGAAATGCAAAAATATAAACACATTGTAGCTTCGTTTATCTCTCACTCTCTCTTTCTCTGCCTCCCTCTTCCTCACTCTTTTACGTTCTCTCAAAGTTTTCAATTTCCCTTCCACTTCATTTTTTATACCATTTTCTTGGTCTTATCTTTAACTTATTTTCCCTCTCTCTCTCTCTCTCTCTTTCTCTCTCTCTCTCTCTCTCTCTATCTCATTTCAATTCTCTTTTCTTCACTTTATCAGTTCTATTTCTATCTCTGTCTCTGCTTCTGTCTGCCTGATACAGTTTTTTTATAGCTCATTTTGCCTATTGTAGGTCAAGTTTCTTGCTCTTTGCAAGATACTTTTCCTTCAACTTTGTCTCCTACTTCTTCTTCCCAATTTTGCTTTCCCATTCTACTTTGATTCTTGTATGAAATAGTCAACAGAGTTGAGTGAATCGATCGGTCAATTGACAAAATTCATTGATCAGTCGTCCAGTCGTTCAGTCGATCAGTTGATAAGTTGTTCTCTTGATCAGTTGATTAGCCAATCAATTGATCAGTTATTCAGTCGTTCTGTCGATCAGTTGGTTAGTCGGTCTGTTAATCTGTCGATCAATTGATCAGTCGTTCTATCGATCAGTTTATTATTCAGTCAACTGATCAGTCTTTTAATTGTTTTGTTGATTCTTTGATCAGTTTATCAATGGAACAGTCGTTCTGTCGATCAGTTGATCAGTCGCTATGTCGATCAGTTAGTCAGTTGCTCTGTCGATCAGTTGATCAGTCCTTCTGTCGATCAGTTTATTAGTCAGTCAACTGATCAGTAGTTTAATTGTTTTTTTTTTTTTTTTTTATTGATTCGTCGATCAGTCGAACAGTCAGAATCAGGCGTTCTATCGATCAGATAATCAGTCACTCCGTCGCTCTGTAGATCAGCCGAAGAGTCGTATCAGTCGTTCTGTCGCACAGTTGATCATTTGCTGTGTCGATCAGTTTATCAGCCGAAGAGTCTATCAGTCGCTCTGTCGATCAGTTAACCATTCATTCTGTCAGTATATCAGTAATTCTGTTGATCAGTCGATTAATTTTTCTGTCGCTTTGTCGTACTGTCGATCAGTCGATTATTTCTTTTGTCGTACTGTCGATCAATCACTCGCTATATTAACTGACCAGTCGAAATATTGAATCATTCTGTTAATGATACAGTTATTCACTTGATCAGTTGATCAGTCGTTCTATCGATCTGTCATTCAGTCAATCAGTGGATCAATCGATCGTTCGCTAATGGAGCGACACCATTGACACAGTGTGCAAGTTGCAATCAAAGCTAAAAGCTAAAAAGTCGTTTAACAAATGCTCCAATTAGTGTACGATGAATGTGGGCGGTGAAACCAAAGCGTACAATGTAGGCGTGGCGGAAGCGGTGCAGCAGTTGTAGAGGGGCCGCAGAAAAGAGTCGACGACGCGTGCCCGATAAACTTAATGAGCGGAAAAGGAAAAACAGCAAGCAAAAAAAAAACAAAAAACTAAATAAATAAAAATAAGAAGTGGGAAGTGCAAGAAGTAGAAGAAGTAGAAGAAGTGGGAAGCGGAAGAAGTGGAAGAAGTGGGATGTGGAATGAAGTGGGAAGCGGGAAGTGGAAGCACGAAATTAAAGTGGACTTTGAGGTGCAGTTGAAAGTTGAAGTTGAAGTTGTTGCTGCTGTTGTTGATGTTGTTGTTGTTGCTGTTGCTGTTGCTGTCGAAGTTAATGTTGTTAACTGTTGGGCGCAGCAACAAGTTAAACAAACAAAAACAAATATCAGGCGGGGCCAGCATAGAATGAAGGAAACAATATAAAAAAAAAGAAAAAATTATAATATAAAAAAAAAAACAGCAACAATAAGCGAACTTCATGCAAATAATAACAGCACGACTATAGAAATACCCTGCAAATTGTTAGCTTAACAATTGATGTCTTACTATGCCTGCAGTTGTGACTACCTTATGGCAACTGAATTATAGGGTAGCACTGGCAATGCTTGTGCCAAGAGCCAAGATCACCAAGAGTTGACTTGGCACGACATTTGGCTAAGTTATTGGCCAAGTCTTGGCCCGATCCCAGTCACAGCTACAGCTACAGCCAACAGCCACGGCCCGGTTCGTTGCTTGACCAAACGAGGACAGTTCAACAATTGTTCGAACTTTGATTCTCTCCAACTGCCACGCCCATCTCCCTCTCTCTCTCTATCTCTCTCTCTGTGTCTGTCTCTCTGTCAAACAGTCGACTCCCTCGTCAATTGTTTGACTTTTTGGCCGTGCCCAATTCTCTGTCTCTCCATCGCTCCGTCTCTCTGTCGCTTTGCTCGCTCTGTCAATCAATAACAAGAACGTGCTCCAAGGGGGCAGCGGGACATGCGGTGCCAGCTATGGGGCGTGTTCGACCCCAAATGCCAAAGCCAAATTGTTGTTGCTGCTGCTGCTGCTGTTGTTGTTGTTGCTTCTTTCAATGTGCCACGCGTCAAGCAAGAAATCAAGCGCCACTTGCAACTCTTGACAAATTGCGATCAACGTTTCGCTGCAATTGCAAACAATTTAATACCAAAAATGCAGCAACAACAACATCAGCAACAGCAGCAATAACTGCAACAGCAACTGCAACAACAACTGCAACAACAACTAGTTTAAAGAACGCAACATGTTGTTGCCTATGGAATCTGCAGAGTTTGCAAACTAATTGATTAAGTTTTCGTTCCGTTCAATTGAACTAGTTCAATTTGAACTAGTTCACAAGCTAGCAAAAAATTCAATTTAATGAAGTGTAACACTTCAATCCAATTCCAATTCTGGTTCCAGTTCAGGTTCCAGTTCTAGTATCAGTTACATTTCAACAAAATAGTTCACAAGTTCATCAACCAATATATATATATATATATTTGCATATGTAAGAACTAGTTCACAACAAGACAGTTCTAGTTCCAGTTCTAGTTCCAGTTCTAGTTCCAATTCCAGATCCAATTCTAGTTTCACATAATAGTTCACATACGAACAACAACAAAAAATTACTTTTCCCAATAATTAAGCGTACAGTGTTCAAAAGAACTAGTTCATTAAAAGAAATCCATCTCTTCCAGATCAATTTCCTATTTCAGAAAATAGTTCACAAGTTTACGAATCAAAAAAAAAACAATATTGACAAATTTTCGTACACAAGAACTTGTTCATTCAGCTTCCAGTTCCAGTTCCAGTTTCAGCTCCAGTTGCAATTCTACAAAAATAGTTCAAAAGTTCGATGCGAACTGGTCTGCAATTAATGTGCATTGTGCTGAAGAACTAGTTCATAGTAAGGCATTAATCAATGTGTGAGCATAATTTACATATTGTTCATATGAACTAGTTCATCAACAAAAAAAAAAAAAAAACACAAAACACAAAACAAAATGCTGAACTTGTAAGCAACAAATCAAAAAAAAAAATAAAACAAAATTTCAAATTAATTGAGTGCATTGTTCATTTGAACTGGTTCATATCACAGCAGCCGAACAAATGAGCGCAAATTGAAATGAAAAATTTGATTAATTGCGTGTGCAAGGCAATGTATGTATGTGTGAGTGTGTATGTGTGTGTGCTACTGTTATCGACTGTTGGAAAATGTGCACGAACAAGAACATGGAACTGGTTCACTTTGCACATTCGAATGGCAAAAGTCGACGAATTGATTAATTGACTTTTACCGTTAAAGTTGCAACAGCAGTAGCAGTAACAGCAACAGTGGCAGCTAAAATAAAAATGTTATCGCTTGAATAGTTGAAATGCGAATAAAAGCAAGAAAAAGAAAAACGCAAAATGAAGCCTTCAATCGATAAACAATTTATCGATAAACAAGTGCATAACATGCATAAACATGTCGCCATGTTTCTGTATGCAAATGCCCAACGAGCAAACACATGTCAATTGTAGCAGGAGGAGGAAGGCGGGGAGGGGGGGGGGGGGGGTAGGAAGTTACAATCCATCGATCGATCGATCAGCTCCTTTGCGTGTTACACCGGGCGTATGATGAATGTGCATTTAATTGTAACCTGCCAAAGCGCAAGTGCAATTGTCTAGTCAGCTTAGGGATGTAGGGGAACTGGGGGGAGGAGGGGGTGAGGTTGAGTTAAGTTAGTTGTAGGCGGCAGCTGTGGACTTTTTGCTAAATGTTTCCATTTACTCGTATTAAAGATAAGAAAGAGAGAAAAACAACAACAAGAACAACAAAAACAAGTGCAAAGCTGTGGCAAAGGGGGCGGTAAAACGGCGGCAGTGAAACACGACAGCAAAATAGATAATAAAAAAATAATAAATAAATAAATAAAGTAAACAAACAACAACAAGAAGAACAAGCAAGTTAAGCTTGATGAAACAACAACAAGACCAACAACAACAAGTCAAACATATTTGCATATCAACATTTCACATTAAATTCAATTGAAAGCTTTTCTCACTTTAGCGTCATTTTTGAAATTCAATGAGCCGCATTTCCAGCCGCACAGCTCAGTCGATGCCGCTGCCTCTGCCACTGCTAACTTTGCTGCCGCTGCTGTTGTAGTACTTGCACGATCTGCAAAACGAATTCACGCAAAAACTGACAGAAATGCTGCTAGCGATGACAGCGTGCGCCATCTATCGGCAAATGCATGGAACAAACAAAGTAAAGCTTACCATTGGCTACTGACTTCACGTATGTATTGCCATCACACTCACGCTCACGTACACATCACTAACACATCTAATCTACCCCCACAATACACTACAGTATGTGCATATGGCGGGTGTTGAGCGTAAGAGAGTGAGAGAGAGAGAGAGAGAGAGGAAGGGAGAGCGGAGAGTGGAGAGCGAAGTGCTGTCGCACGATACGATACGATCGATCCATAATGTATTTATTGGCATTGATTTACTCGTAAGTCTCTGCCTCTGCTCTCAGCCCACTGCCCTCTGCTCACAGCCCTCTGCCACTGTGTAGTAGAGAAAATGAATGACGGGCCAACGTTGCGGGTGTGCGACGTATAAATAAAATTTATCGATGGCATTTAGCTAATGGCAAATGCAAAATGCTAAATGCTAAAAATGCAAAAAAAAAAAATAAAATAAATAATAAAAAAAAAATAAAAATAAAAAAAAAAATACATGTAAATATGCAAAAATTTATAGTGTTATTTGTAATTTACACGAAATATAACACAACATATTTTTTGCATCTGATTAATTATCAGCTGCCGTTTATTTATATCTCGTTTCTCACATCTAACAAATTGAATGTACTTATGGGGGAAAACAGCAGCAAATTAATTTCTAGCAATTAGTTGACTGTGAAATTCCTAATAGTAATTTACAAATTCTTAGAAAATTTCTATAAATTTGACACCAAAAAAAAAAAGAAAAAACTAAATAAAAAAAAGAGAAATAAAATATATAAATAAATTGCATTTTTTACATTTACGAAATATTTACATTTTTCTTTTTTTACCAACGCCTGAAAAGCTGCAATACTTTTATTTGCTAAACTTAACGAAAATCTAGCAAAGTCACAACAGCAAAATGAGTTAGCCAAGACACATAAGCACAGCAGAGCACTTAGCAAAGACATACACCTGCATATGACTTGCATTAACAGCAAGCTGCCAGAGTTAATAGTAAGCTTAATGTATATAAATTAACAGCATGTTAAGTGCATTAATAACATTAAATAACTTAACATTTATCGATAACTAGACGATAATATTATCATCATCAGATGAGCAGCCAAAACACTGACTGAACCAAAAAGTTTCTTTAGCAACAATCAAGACAGTTGGCAACGCATTACTGCTGAAGAGCCGAAGACGACGGCAGCAGCATCGGTCGGTTAACAATTTTTAAATACATTTTTAATAATTTCTTAATAAATTTACAAACACACAAACACACACAGACACATATAAAGAGAAAAAAAAGTGACATTTCAAATGACAAAAAAAAAAACTGTCAAAAAAAATTATTTACATTTCTTTTTTTTTTTTTTATTCTTGTTCTTGTGTTGTACGTGTGAGCGAGCAGAAAAATAGAGAAAAGTTTTACAGCTGTTGCCCGAGCTTGAAACGTTGAAAGCAAGAAAATTTCTAATTAATTTTTTGTTTTTTTTTTGTTTTTTATATACATATATAAATTTGTTGGTGAATAATTAAAATTGTTAATTGGCAAAAAAAAAAACAAAAAAAACAAAAAGAAAAAGAAAACATTTGTTAGTGTCAATATTAAACATATGTGTATGTGTGTGTGTGTGTGTCTGTATGTGTGCTTAGCGACTTGGCAATTGTATTGGTGCGCTGCTGTTGGCAACGCCAACGCATAATTAAATTCAAGTGAAAAATCAATATACCGTTATACGCTTATTATTATTGTTGTTGTTCTTCTTCCTCTTCTTGCTGTGCATTGCGCATACAATATTTATGTGTGTGTGTGTGTGTGTGTTGAGAGAAACTGTTGTTGAATTTCTTGTATAGATTTATTGCGCAGAAAACTATACTGTGATTTTTATGCATGTGTATGCGTGTATGTGTGTGTGTTTCTTTGCTGTTGCCAAGCAATGACAAAGCAGTACCCGTCATCCCCCTATTGACCGCCACATCCCCCCATCCTCTCTTCCCATGCTCACACAGCAGATGCAACTTGTGCTGCTATTTCTTATTGTTATCCATTATCCATTATCCGTTATGCATTATCCGTTATGTGCATTGTGCGTTCTCTTTTTTTCATACTCTTCTTCCCGTTTTTTGTATTTTTTAGGTCACTTTGAGAGTCGTCGACATTCGATCTACGCTGCTGCCGGCTAACACACACACACACACACACATACATCTAGCTATGCAGGCAGCGAAGCAATTATAATTTATATATAGATATATATATGCGTGTGTGTGTGCTTAAGGATGCTGTAGACACTTATGCAACATTAGCGACATTTGACTTCAATAAATAAAAATTAACTAACTTTTCACTTGATAAAAATTCCTCAAAAAATAAAATAGAAAATAAATAAAAGGAAAAAAGAGAAAAACTTAAAAAAAAAAGAAACAACAAGAAACAGAAATATTTAACAGTAAAAATAAAAATTGTTATAACAATATGGCAACAACTGGAAATAATGCATCATCAGCAACACCATCGCTGGCCACAACACCGGCAACAACACCAACAACAGCAATGACAGCAGCGGCCGCAACAGCGAAACGTTTGGGTTACACTTCGCCCTCATCGGCAGCAGCAGCAGCAGCGGCAGTGGCAGCAACAATGATGACAACAACAACAACTACAACATCATCATCATCATCATCGGTTATATGCGAGGAAGTATTCGATGACGCTTGTCTGCCATCAGCTGAGGGTAAGTTTACGATACAACGTTTGGTTTCCCCTTTACCTAACTCTTCACTCCTCCTATGACTTCCTTCTATCTACCTTTCTCTCTCTCTCTCTCTCCCTCTCTCGTTGTTAGCCATGACCCATTAATGAACATTTGCCATTCTTCTTCTTCTTTTCTTTCTTTTGCTTTTCACTTTGTGCGTTCGCTTGTTGCTTAGAGCAAATTTCGTTTGTCAGGTGACTGATTCTCAAGAGTTCGCAAAAAAAAACAACACAAATTTAACGACATTTAGTAATAAAATAAAATTATATGCCGAATATTTTATACAGTTTTTCATATGAAAAAAAAAACATAAATAAATAAATTTAGGGAGAGGGAAAAATAAAATGAAAATCATTTCAGAGCCAATGCTGTCAAAATCAATGAATTTGCAAGCAGAAATCACAAGGCTAACATAAATTAACATGAAAGCAGCTGACAGCAGACAGTCAAATATCATAGATCACTTTGCAGTCTAATAAATAAATATCGCTGCCCAAAAGTATGCTATACGCTTTGAAATTATTATTTTCTCTATGCAAATGAATATGTGCTGTCTGCAGCTTGCTGCTAGATTGTATTTGCCTAGTATTTCACTCAGAAAATCTATTGATTTTTATTATTTCTTGGCTCTGAATTGATCGTCAGTCGTAACGGAAATACAAATTTCATTCCATTTTATGAAACTTAAATTGTTTCTTTTTTTTTTGTCTTTAAATATTTATTAAATAATTATTTTAAATATTATTTATATATGTAATTATTAAAAAGTTGAAGATTATTTTAAATTAATTAAGTAAATTTAATTATTATTTATTATTATTTTTTTTTTCTCTCTAATTATAAAAATGTTTTTGTAAGTAAATCTTATTGTTAAGCTATTTGGTTAAAACTTAAATGATTTTACTTTAGGAACGACTTATATTTATAACTTATCTCCTATAAATTTAGACCATTATAATATCATATCATACAGCTGCCATAAGAACAATCAGTTGGAAATTGTAGTTTAAAGCTATTGACTTACAAGGCAGCTATATGATGTAGTGTTCCGATTGGCACAAAATTAGATTTGAAAATATTACATAAAATTAATCCTGTGAATTTCAAGCGGATAGCATAGCATGCAAATAATTTATTAGTAAAAAAAAAAATGCAATTCCAATAGAAATAAGACTAAATTTAAGCTTAGCTTAAAATGTTCTGTGGTTTTTAGTCAGTCTTCACTGTGTTCAGCTAAAGACTAAACTAAACCAAGTTCCACTGTACTACAATAAACACACCCTAAAGCGCATTTGCCTTCCCTTAATTTTTGTTCCCTTGCAACTACAAAATAAAATTGAATAAAATATGATGAAGTCAACATTCTACTAACTGAATTACAAAATAACAAAAAGGGCAACAAAAAAAAAAAAAAAACACCCGCTAAATTACAGCGGGTGCATTAAGGTCGAGAAAGCAAGTTATAGTTACATTATACATTGAAGCATTTTTATTATTGTTCGTTGTTATCCCTTGCTACATTGTCCATTCTCTTGCCACAGGGTTATGCGTCAACATAGATATTGTATTTGCTTACAGTTTTTACTAGCTATAGTAAGTGATAGAGTATAATGTTGCCTGGCTTTTATTATTATTATTGTTATTGTTTTTATTTTTATTTTTTTTTGTTTTTCGGGGAAAGAAACAGCTGCTGCGGAACTGAAACTGGAATTGAAACGGAAACTGGAATTAGAACTTTGGAAATTTTTGTTTTTGGAAAATTATAGCAAACTGTTGACAAGTAATGAAAGTTTCAACAAGGGTCGCACAATCAGTTGAAACTGTCGCCTTGTACTGCCTACTCCTGGCAGTTAACGTTGCCCCTTCGCGTGTGTGTGTGTGTGTATTTTCTATGACTACAACGAACCATAACGTGAACCCTAAGCAAGGGTGTAATATTATTAATATATGTAAGAATAGTTAATATTCATTTGATATTTATAAATAAATAATCTAGAAACAAAGCAGATGATATGATAGGGGCTAATAAAATACATATATATATATATATACATATATATGTATATATGTATTCTTGTTCAACAGCCAAGTCGAACAAGTGGCACTATCAATCTTTAACAACTAACTTTAAAGCTAGTTGACTGAAACTTAGACTTAGCCCATAGCGCTGTATGTGGCTGTAGAAATCAAACTAATCAGAGAGTTATCCTTGGAGATACTACTTTCACTCAAAGATTCCCATGCTGCATGCATGCAATACTTGTTTCCTTTTTTTTTTGGGTGGGGGTTGGAGTAGTGCGACAATCTATGTTTACATAGGTTCATAGTCTAGGTCTAGCGTATTATGTTAGAGTTAGAGTGTAGCTTGCAATGTTTGTGTTACGGCTTCTGTTTGTTTTTTTAAGCCGTTGGTTGAAATCAATTGACGTACATAAATGCAAAATGCAGGCCACGTCAACACTTGTACAAATGTTTACAGAATGAAATGGAATTTTTAAGTGCTTAGTTTTTGTCTCAAAGTCTTTGAGTCTCAGAGACTTAAGCTTAGTTCCTCGATACAATTTCAGTTTCAGTTTCATTTAAAGCCAAAGCTTAAGAGATATGAGATTCTTGATATGAAAAATCATTGAAAGCAGAAAAAAAACAACATTTTTTCCATTTGTTTATCAAAGATTTGCTTTCAATTTTTTTTTTTTCTCTATTGACGTCATGGCATAGAAAATGAAAAAAAAAAAAGTTACAGGAAGGATGAAAAGTTGATGAGAGAATCTAACAGGAAGAGAAGGAATAGCAGCTGGAGATGTTATACGTATATACACATAGATACATATATATATATATATACACCTATTCACTGGGGATTGACACAGTTTGTAATGCTTTCATTAGTCTTAATTACCATTATAAACGTTCCTAGTTGTTACTCAATGGCATAATCAAAGTGGGACACGCCTCAATGCGTTCAAGCACTTCGAGCGAAACAAGGAAAATGGCAAAATTGCAAAAGTATCGCCACAGGCATCTTCCATTTTCATCCTATAATGAGCTAATGAGATTTTCTATACACATATATAGAACTATAAAACTTTGTAACCGATGTCCTAATTTCATGACAAAAGAAATTTTATGTTTTAATCAAATGAATTTTAAAGATTAATTATAAGTTTTAAGTTTTTAGCAAAGTTTTGCTATTCAGGGACGCTTGGTTTTGCAATCTCTATATTTCGCCCATTAATTCTTTAACAAAAATCAAGGATTGTATGCCAGGGATTTCTGGTTTTCAGTTTCCATTGCTGCTTTGCCAAATAATCAAGGATTATAGAACAGAGATCCTTGGAATTTCACATTCCATTGCTCCTTTGCCAAACAAATTGTATTGCAGAATCCAAGGATAGTTTTTTTCAGAATTCTAAATCTTAAGAAAAGCCTCATGAGCTAACTTTTAACATCCAATTCTCTTGCAGAAATCAATGATTACGCAGGAATAATTGGCATCGAAATAAACAAAGAGCCGCATTTATTATATCTGGCCAAGGAAGGGCTTATGGCCGCATTGCCTAGTGAATGGAAAATTTGGTAAGTAATATTAATCAATCACGATTATAAGTAATTATTAAGATCTATATGATTTTATATTTTTCCATAGCTATTCGGAGGAAAAGAACGGACATTATTATCATAATACGCGTACGAAACAATCACAGTGGGATCATCCCTTGGATGCAGTTTATCGTGAACTTGTAGAACAGACACGACAAAAGCTTAATGCCAATGGCACAGGAGCTGTAGCAGCGGCAGCAGTAATAGTCGGAGGAGCAGGTGCACCTGGTGCAGCCACGCCCATTATAGATAATTCTGATGATGTATCACAATTGGATTCGGGTATACGCAGCATGCAAGGAACCGATGAATTATTGGATGATATGAGTTCACCATTAAATAATGGCAGCAATCAATATCAACATCAGCAGCAGCAGCAGCAACAGCAGCAGCAACAGCAACAGCAAGTTGCATCAGTTGCTGTTAGTGGCAACAAGACACACACATTGCCAACAAATACATTTCCCGGTCCAAGTGGTTTCAGTGGCGGCGTCAGTCGCTTTCTCGAATCCAGAAGTAAAAATTTCGGACCAATTTTTCAACCAGTGAAAAATACACGATTTGAAGTGGCCAAAACCAATCCGCATATAAGTTTATCCATGAAATTTGGTCAAACGACAATGGACCAGCCAACAGCGGGTACAACAGGAGCAGCAATAGATCAACGTAAAGGCATCTTTCAATTATCCGGCACGGGCGCCATGTTTCTAAAATCACGTCGACAATTGGAACAGCATACGGTGCCAACATTAGAAACGACTAGCGGCACAGCAAGTACAACACACTGTGTTAAGGGTATCCTTAGGGACTCCAGTTTAACCGATATGCGACGGCGGATTGATCGTGATGATGATACGCCAAATACAAGCGGAGAGGATAAGAAAAGTGTACGCTTTAATTTGGAGAATACACAAGGTATACCACATTCACCCAACGAAGAGGATGCTGATATGGCACATGGTAAATTAACACAAAGTCCAGAGTTATCGATAAATTCCGATGAGGATGATGTTGTCGAAGATGTCTCTGAGCATGAAGAAGCTGAAGAAGTTGAAGTTGTTGGAGATGATGATGATGATGATGATGAGGATGATAATGATGATGATGACGATGATGTCTGGGATGATGATATTATTGATCCCGATGCCATGGAAGGCATGTGTAGTCTGAATCCATTCATAAGTGATACCAATAATAAACCAATACGCGTCATTAGTGTCCCCAAAGCGCAAACAATACAAATGCTTAAAAATCAAAACTCTCTAAATGATGCTGAACAAATTGGTAATGCAAGTGGAACTACAACAGAAACTGGAACTGGAGTAGGAACAGGAATAGGAACTGCATCTGGAACTGGAACTGGAAATACAGCAAGTAGTTATTTGGACAAGTTAAAGGAAAGTGCAACAGTGAAACCATTGTATGAGGATACAGATTCCGATTCAAAAGCAAGTTCCGTACGCAGTTTCATAATCAATAAATCGGAACAAGAATCATTGCATAATAACAGTAATAATCCATTCGATTTGGATGAATTGGGACGTAAACATAGCCATGAACTTGAACAATTACAACGTAAATCCGCACAAGCAGCACAATTGGCTAGCGATAAATTAGGATTACGATCCCTTAAAATGGCTAGTAAATTGGTTGGTTTACTTAAACAAAAGGATTCCAATAATACAACGGCAAATGCAACCGGTGATGTATTAAATGAAGCAGCTGCCTTACAACAATTGCAACAGGATATGGAAACGGTAAAACGTGAACATGAGGCACGTCTGAAAAGTTTACGACATGAATATGATTTACGTTTAACATCACATCAACATCAATTAGAGGAAGCATTCGAATTGCAACTTGAGGAATATCGCAATCAATTGGAGCATCAATTGCAAGCAAAGCGTGCTCAAGTTGTCAGTGAGCATAAGGCACGCATGGCGACATTACAAACGAATCATGCTGAATTATTACATGAACTGGAACGCGATTTACGGAGTGAACAAGAAATACTTCGACGTGAACATGCTGCCAAATTAGCACAGATGCGAGATAAATTGACGCATGAATTGGAAGTGGAAAAGCAACGATTACGTGACAATGGTGAGGAACGTCTCTATGAGAAGGTACGCTGTGAGAAACGTCTTTTGGAGGATAAATATCGTTGTCTCAAGGAGAAATATGTGCGACTTAAGACCGATGTGAAATTATCACTAGAACGTCGATCACGTCGACGTGAAGCACAAGCATTGCAACAACATGTAGCACATAGTCATGCCCATGGACATACGAATACAAATACAACAACAGGATCAGAAACGGAACGTTCAATATCACAAAAACCATCAATTGGTAATAGTGAAAATCGTTCACTGAGCTATTCGGAACAAGCAACAGCTGCCGGTATTAGTTTGGGTGGTGGTGGTGGTGGTGGTGCTAATACTATTGTTGGTGGTGGTGCTGCAGCTAAAGTTAAGCCACCGGTGCCACCCAAAACACATTTAAGTAAACCCCATGGTATTGCCAGTAAATATATAAAACAATTACAATTACAAGATGATACAAACACATCGCTAAGTCAATCGGATACAACAATATCAAATAATTATAGTAAAGGACGTTACTTAACGGCACCCACACCGACAGCAACACCCACACCATCAGCATCGGCTGTAGTGCTGAGCGATAATGGTAATTCAGATTCTGAGGCTGTTGCCATGCAATGTAATAATCAGGAGAATAATAATAATACAATGTCTAATGCAAATAAATCATTATCAGCAGCAGCTGCTGCAGCAGCGGCAGCAGCAGCAGCACCACGTAAAAAGCTTTTCTCACGCACTAAATCAGCATCAACATCACGTCTTAATTCAGATAATTCCAATAATTACAAGCAACAACAACAGCAACAACAACAACATCAACAGCAGCAGCAGCAGCAGCAACAACAACAACAACAATGTGAACAACGTCCCTGTACACCCGTTGAGAATTTACGTCATCAATTGCAAAAATTGGAAGATCTTGAAGATCAATTTCCTGAACATACTTTGGATACAACGTATCATTTACGTTATCCCTTTACGGATATATCAAATGAACATGCAGCTGTTGTTGGTTCCGTTGTTGGTTCCGAATTGGAATTCTTTAAGCATCGCATACATTTGGAACGTGATTCTGTGCGTCGTGCAAAAGAATCATTGCGTACGCAACGTACAAATTTTCGTGTACGACAACGTGAAATAAAGCAACGACATAAAAGTATTGCAATGGCAACAACAGCACGACACTCATTGGATCAATTAATACAGGAGGAAAAGGAATTAACCGAAATGGAAGTTAATTTACATCGGACACGAGCATTACTTGGCGAAAAGGTAATACGTTTACGACATTTGGAGCAAAGTTTATTGCGCATCTATGAGAAGGAGAAACCAAATTTAGAGCAAGATGCTGCTAAACAACATGATGATGCAACAACATTAAGTGATCTATCATCGCATTCAAGTTCCGGTTTTAGTAGTACGGATTTTGCTAGTGGCGCTGATTTGCATAAGCGTAAGGAATATTTTCAACAGGAATCAAATGAATGTATACAAAATCTTGAAATACTCAATGCTGAAATACGTGAAATACTCGATATACTAGGACAAAAGCAGCAACATCAACAACAACAACAACAACAGCAACAACAACAACAACTGCAGCAGCAACAACAACAACAACATCATCAGACATTAGCATCGCTACCATTAAATATGCCACTGACAATGCCAATGATATCACCCAATGAACTCAACTGGTCGCATATGCTAACACAACAATCATCGGCGGCTGCTGCTGCTGCTGCAGCAGCGAACGCAGCTGTAGCAGCTAGTAGTGGCGGTGGCGGTACAACACCAACATTGCAAACAAGCAGCAGCTCAGCGCATAGCAATATGAGTGCAACGGCAAGTGCGTTGCATGCACCACAATCGATACCAACGCTTGCCGATCGCCTTGAAACCTATCGCCAATTAGCCGCCGGACGTATGCATAGCTCGATGGGTGGTGCCATACTTGCTGCGAATACAATTGTCTCACAGAGTCCACGTGCTGTTAACTATACGACAAGTCTAGTAGAACGTACCAGAGATTTACGCAATTGGTTGCGTCAGGCAAAGACCGAGCATGAGCTATTGACTGGCATGGGGATGCAACATGGTTTGGCAATGCATACGGCAAGTGGTATTGGTGGTATTGGTCCTGCTGTTGGTACTGGTAATGCAGTAAATACTGCTGGTGTTGGTGTTGCTCCAGCAACTACAACTGCAACTGCTGTTAATGGTGCAACATTAAATGCTGCTGCTACAGCTGCTGTGGGTACTACAAGCAACACAGCAGCATCACAAACTAATTTGTAATCTTACACTTCGTAATCCTCCTGCCTTCCCTGCCTCCCAAATACTTTACTTTGTTCTTGTTCTAGTCTTTCAGTTATAGTCAGATTTAGTTTGTAATCTATTTATAGTATCTATAGCTTTAATTGCTGTAAATATATAAGCTGCGCCTTTTTCTAAATGCCTTTTGTTGCAAGCACACTATACAGCTAATATTGTTATTGATACCCTGTAATTGTGTATATTCATTGTGATTACAGGGTATTATACGCTAGTCAAGCAAATGTTATCATCAATGTGACTTTGCATTATTTTTGTTATTCAAATTGATACCCTGCAATTAATGATAGATATGCAATTTATTTTTTGTTTTTTTTGTTTTTTTTTTTTTTATAGGGTATATGCTAGTCGAAAAATTATTAATGTTACTCATCACATAAATAATTGTTATCTCAATTTAAAGCAAGCTTATGCTCTGCTTTACATGGTATCCTCTAGTCGAGCTTTCCTTAATTTCCTTAACAATTTTAAGCTCAATTGTTCATTTATCACACATTAAAGATCAATGATCAATATTATTTATTTAAGTGTTACACTCAGTACTGGGTAACTTCTAGTCGAGCAATATGCTTACATAAACATTTATATTATAATTGGCATTCTTAGAATTTATTATTATTATTATTATTATTATAAATTGCATAAGTTGAATTATTTCTAGTTTATTTAGCATAACGATAAATATATATAACAAAAATTAATTATTCATAGACCCAATGATACCCTATAATTTGCTGAAAATAGAAAAAAAAAAAAAGAAAAAAGAATAACTAGATATTATCTATATACTCAGTATAACACGACTGATGTATGTCATGAATACATAGACATAGAAAAGTGGAAAATCTTGTCCGTTGCAATGATTCTATAAAAAAAAAAATTAATAAAAAATAAAATATAAAAAATAAAAAAAATGAATATAAAATATTTAGTTATTTAACTAAGTAAATTAACTAAAAGTTAATCTGATTGTCATAGTTAATTAACACCAAAGAACAACAAAGAGAATAACAATAACAATAACAATAACAACAACAACAACAACAACAACAACAGCAATAATATCCACAGCCAATATCGAAATCTTAATAATTATTAAAAATTAATACACTTTTCTTAATTGTTGCAAATGTTTGAAACGTGCAAATGTTTTGACAACAAATTTCATCAAAAGTTGAACCAGTAAATTTATAAAGAATTGTTAATGATGCTACATTAAATAAATACCATACATACATACATACATAGAAGCTAAATCAAAGATCAAAAATAAAATAATAATAATACCCTTGGATGTTTGTAAACAGTTAAAGATACAATATATATACATACATACATACTATATATGAATATTCAAAATTACTGATTAGGCAAAAAAAACATATTTTGCTCTATAGAAAAATTGAATTATTTGACCATTGAATTCCAATTTGCATCACTATATAATTATATATACATATATACGATACAATTATTCGATTCAACTTATTCCGATATACTGATATACAAGTACATACATACATACATATATTCTATCTATTGTTATCTAAAGCCGCAGTACCAAGTTTTCATCTATATAACATGACTAAGAGCTGAGTTCCGATTGTTAGGAAAATAGATAGATGGAATATTGTAAACAATCAAAACAAAAAACCCCCAAAAAAAAAAATAAAATAATAAGAGAAACAACTTCAACTGCCAGGGTATTAAAACTATAACCTAAGATACAACAAGGATATAATGAAAAGATTTCTCAATGTGACTTAATAAAAGCAAAAATAAAAATAATAATAAAAATAATAATAATAATACTAATAAAAAAAAAAAAAAAAAAACAATGCACAACACTATATATGCATAAGTCCTAGAATATATTATATGCCTCATATATTCTATAATCAAATCTATATATAATACATAGTACATATATTATTATCGTATTATCTCAAATATTCAAAGAACATACGTAAACGAAAGCAAAAACCCAAAGATCTCTATGAAAAAAAAAAACAAAAAAGAAAAACAATTTTTTTTTCGGAATCTCTACATAAATACTGAAATATTCTCTACAGTTCTTTAAAAACAACTGATAAATACTACTATGAAATATACAAATTTAGTTAAATATATATATACATACATTGTTAGTGTATCTTGCATGCTCATGGGGGCAAAATATAAATTACATAGAACTTAATATTGAAACTTATTCGAATTCCCTTTTATTGGTATTTACATATCACATTATATAGTTCATTGATTCCAAAATTCAATCTTAAAATCGCCCCCTTCACAAAAGAAAGAGATGCAAATGTTGTTAGTTGGGAACGTTAAAGAAATACGTAGATCAAAATTATGGAATGTTTTCAAATGTTTTATCCCATAAAGATAGACATTTAGAAAGCAAGAGATATGAATAGAGAGAGAGATAGAGAGAGAGAGAGAGAGATAAAGAGATAGAAGGCACAATTTAACGGTACGCAGTATAGAAATTTGTTGAAGGTTGTTTTACTTAGGCATGAAATACCTAATGGCTCGATATTATATAAAAACTTACTATATACAAACATACAAACATACATATATAATACTTATACAACTAATGATACTCGATCACGATTGAAACCTACTAAAATATATCCCCAAAAAAAAAAAAAAAAACAAACCAAGAAAAAATCAAAACAAAAAGAAAATACTTAAACCTAGCTAATGTTTTTTCGAAATATTTTTTAATGATACCGAATACACAGAATACAAAATACTTTTTCTACTATTTTCTATAAAATTTCTAGAGTAAAAATAAAAGCAAAAATAATTTTTTGACACTATTTCAGTTCCTAACCAAAATCACATTAATATTAAATATTTTCTAAAATTTTAAATCCAAATCAGATATTTCTTCCTTTATCCCTGCAATAATAGAGATAGTAAACATACAAAGAAAGACAGATAAACAGAGAGAGAGAGAGAGAGACAGAGAGACAGAGAGAAACAGAAAGCAAGAGATAGAGTTTCGAAAGTATCTGAATGAAAGTGAGTACCCGTATATGCCATATTAAAAAGCCTACGATTATTATTATCGATTATCGACTTTGACCGATTACCGATTACCGTTTATGATATATGTACACTTTATATGTATATGTGATGTTGTGATATTTGACTCTAGCAATATAAGGCTTCAGTTTTGATTTTCTGCTCTTTTTTTTTAATTATTTTAATTATAATTTTAAAAAAAAAAATTAGATTAAACTTCAGCCGTCCCTATGTTAAATACCATCGCCCTTCTTCCCAAATGATCCCCGTGCAGTTTTAGATTTTTCAATTGGTTTTCCTAGATATATTCATGTGATAGTTACTCGAAATTTTGTCAGAGTTCAGTTTAAGTATTGCCAGAATAGATAGATATGTACCATATATGTATGTATATATCGAAAATATTTATGTTTTATGTGCATAAAAAAGAATACCAAACACACTACTATTCATATATTCATATGATCAATATATATATATTTATATATATATATATATAGTATAAATCAATTTATCAATCATAGTTTCCCCAAATCCAAATGAAGTTACAAAAGCACAACTAAAACATTAAATTGGAATATATATATATTATATTATGATATATGTATATTTATTGTATTATTATTTTAATTTTTTTTTTTAATTTTTATTTTATTTATTTGTTATTATAATTTTCAATAATTAAGTACAAAAAAATTGTTTGTTTGGCATAACAAAAATGAAGAAGAAGAAGAGATAAAGAATATTATTAAAACATGTTTAAAACAATATCTGTTTATGAATGCGAATAATTAAATATATATATAAATATATTAATGATATCTCCTGATATGATATACGCATGCCTTATAAACAGACAAAGAGTCTCAAAAGAACTTCTATTGAAAATATTGCTTTGATAAATAAATAAATGAATATTATAATAAATAAACGAGATTCCCATAAAACAAATAAACAAAATACCAAATAATTAGCACGAAATTTAACAAGAATTAGTCAAGAATGGCAAAATAAAGTAAATAAATAAAAAAAAAAAAATAAATAAAATTAATAAAAAAATATTATGTTGTTTTATTTTTCTAGCATTTGAAGGGATCGGGAGGATCGGAAATTTCAAAACTTGTTTTTATAATATTCCCCTTGGGTATGCAATGGAAAAGGATAATGTACATATATAGCTTTATATTTATTCTTTATTATTTCGATTTTCGAATCTACAGATTAGAAAGCTTTAATCATTTTATTATCATCAAATGTCTTACTTAATTCTTCAGATAGTCAGTTCATTAGTTGGCAAATTGAAGCATATTCTCTGGATCAACATAACTGCAACAATTGGCCAAAAACCATTTGAGTATTTTAGTAGCTGCATTTATAATGTAATCAAAAATTCTACTACCAGCGTCATCCTGTATGCCATTTAATGACTTTGTTGTATTCATCCAGTAGCTCATTTTCGTAAATATCGAAAACTACATATAAATGCATATAGTATACATATTAATATTTCACAGAAAGAAGAAAATAATTATAACTTACCCAAAAAAAAAAAAACTTTCGGTTCAGAAGTCAAAATAAAAAGGCAAACTTCTCTTTTAATAATTTAAAAAAAAAATTTTAACATAATACAAATAACAAAACTATATTTATGTCAAATATTGACGTATTGAGAATTGTATATTTGTTTTTATACCCCTCCAGAGCGTCTATAATTATAGTAGCAGCCCGTAGGTGGCGTAACACACACAACAAATATATTCTTAACCTGCGTCGACAGGAAAATGCAAACATGCATATTTCCCATCAACCAAAACTAATATCTTAGTATTAAAGCTACACCTATCTCAATGAAACTTGGTATACATACTCCCACTACCAATAATTTGTATACAAGTTGAAATCATATAGCTGCCATAGGAACGATCGTTCGAAAATGAAATTTTTCTATGAAAAGTTATCTTCTAAGACTGCAATGTTATGAAATCTTCGGAAAAAAAAATATTTGGTTTTTAATAATTTTAATAAAGAAATTTAAAGACATTTTCTTAATAAATATTTCATACAAATTAAATAATTTCTATTATGAGAAAGAATTTGAATTTCTGTTACCACTAACAGCACAAAAAAAAATATTTAGATTATATCAGAAATTTAAATTTCCTAAACAAATTTTTTTTATTTTTCATTTGGGCCCATGATCTTGAACGATCTTCAAATGTATTGCAATGTTACGCGATAACTTGACATTTTTGTTCATTTTACCTAGAAGTTATTTACTCATAGAGAGCAGATTTGGTAGACCCTATAAATTATATATTTCAATCAATATAAGTAAAAGTACCAATCTGTTGAAATATTTATTAAAAAAAAAACTATATAAACATAAAACCTATATCCTATATATCAGACGAATATAGTCGAAATCGGGCAACTATGTTATATAGCGACAATATTAAAACTTGAAATAAATTAAGTTTTTTTTCCCAACCCTTATTCGGCATGTCAAAAGTAATGCTTCATTCATGCTTTTGATTTTAACAGCTCTCAATAATTAACTAGTTTTTTTTTTGTTATTGCTTTCAATTACAATATTGTCAAAGTGGAAAATATTACCAATTTCTTTCTATAACTTATCATGTTCGTAAATCTCTCTTACCTTACACTCGAAACTGAGTACTATATAAGAAGCAACAGTTTCTCATTTCTTTCAAAAAAAACTTTCAACATGACAAGTCAAGTGATCGGGATTTTACTTTTCGCTATTTTCGTATTCCTGGTGGATGCCAGATCCTCGAACCTGTCAACCAACAGCGATACACAGTTTGCGACACGTTATCAGTTTCCATATCAAGTATATTATGAGGTAATTTCTAAAAGAAAAGTACAATACACTCGTGAAGGTGCAATAATCTCAAGGAAGATTATTTTGACAACAGCTGATTCATTTATTGATAAATTGTAAGTAATATCAGCATATTATCTAGTAAAGTAATATTAATTCCTAATATAATTATACAGTGATTATATTAAATTATATCTTGGAGCTGTGAATATAATAGATAATAATGAGCTCGGACAACAACGAACAAGTGTTAAAGCTAAAAATATTATAAAGCATGAGGACTTTGACAGCCGAACATTCGATAACGATATTGCTATAATTATATTACCAATGAAAATAACATACACTGATTATATAAAACCTGTTAAGTTACCCAACAAATGGGATGACTATGCCCATGAGGATGCAATAGCATCTGGATGGAATCTTGATTCTCGTAAGTAGTAAAAATATACACAAAATTATTGAAACCAATTCATTAAATATAATTATATAAAATTTACTAAAATTATTGAACAGATTACTATCCTGAAGGTCTGGTAGGTACAGAAGGTATGGACCCCTCTCCCAATGGCTGGTGTGAAAATGCTTTACTTAAATATTCTAAACGCACCGTACTATCAACAGAAGAATGTTCATCGTATACAGAACATAATGAAATACATATATGTGCTGAAAGTATAAATTATATCAATTGCACTGGGCATATTGGAAGTCCATTAGTAGTCAAAAATTTTTTGGATACAACACTTATTGGCATTTTATCGTTTAGTATTAAAAATTGTTCTAATTGTCCCTTGTATTACACAGAAGTAGCACATTATTTAGATTGGATTTATACAAATGTTGGAAATTTACTATAAAATGAATATATACGATATATATGTTATATGATATATTCATACATAGAATTTTTGGAATATTCATGAATTATAAACAATATTAATAAACATGTACATGTGTCTAACAACTTTTGATTATACTATATATTCATATTCTCCTGGAAATTTACTAAATTTTTCAAAAATAAAAAAAAAATTATTGATGAACAATTTTTTAATTGTATTTTCTCTATTATCTATGATACTAGTTAGAGTTATTTACAGTCTATCATAGCTTGATTTTTGCTCCCTTACCTACTTTCTCTCACTCTGTCTCTCTTTCTCCTGCCTATGACAACTGTCAGTTACATTGTCATTGTATCTTTATTTATTTATTTATGTTTGATTTTTTTTGTCCCCTTTCCCCATTTTGCAGTTATAGTTATATTTACCTAAACTCTATATCTTTATAAGTGTATTAAGAGTATAACACTTCTACTGTTTAACTTAGCATGAACATATAGTTGTACATATATGTATGTATATGTATGAGATATGATAGAGTATTTGGCTAGTTGGCGTGCTCAATGTTATATTGCAGTGCTTACTTTTGTCTAATGTCTGTTTTTTATGGCCATTCGCTTGCCAATATTCTTGTCAATTCGATAATGAGAGTGAGAGAGAAAAAGAGGTAGTGTAATAGAGAAGGAGGATATTGGGAAGACAATTTGACGAGTGTTGGGCGGCGGGTGGTGGCTGACTGATGACGGGTTCTACTTGATTTGTAGTATTTCTATGTTGGTTTCATTCTTTTGCTGCTTGTCTTTTGCACATTTTGGCATGCAACTATTTAGCCAACAAGCCAATTCGCAATTTGTAACGACACTCGGAGCAACCACAGAAACAGTCGACATTCGTTACCTGTGATTACCTGTGCTAACAACCAGCGACTGTTTATCGTTACGCTCAACGATTATTCTTTTTCTTGCTGTTGTTTATTATTATTATTAATTTTGATTTTACTTATTCATCAATAAATATGAATTATCTTATTGTGCCACCTGATCAAACGGCAGAAACATTGCAAAGCAGCAGCTGCACCAGCATCAATGGCGGTGGCGGTGGCGTCAGTAAGGCAATGCGTTTAACCAGTCGTTCAGCATCGCCGCATCGTCGTGGGCGTGCCAATTCGTTGACGCCCTCACAGGATTCATCAGCTGATCCTTCGCCATTGGCATCGCCATTGACATTACGCAAACGACCGCCACGTCCTACACAGCTTAATGAACTATTTCGGCCACGCTGCAATACCGATCCTAGTCGTAGCAGCAACAATAGCGTCGGCGGCGGCAGCGGCGGTAGCAATAAGAAATCAACTGCGACGCGCAGTGTGCTGGGTTCGCTGCTGCGACAAACGCTAAAGGTAACGACAGCTTCAGTCGGCTTTAGCGCCAGCGAAGAGCGGTAAGTTATGCTCAATGCTAAGGTCTCTGCTCTCAATACTGTATATGTGTGTTGCGAGTGTGAGTTGTGTTTGTGTTTGTGTTTGTGTTTCACGGCGAACTTTGCACGATCAAAGCAAAAAAGAAAAGAAAAAATAAATGTTGAGCACATCTTGGCCTCATTTCTTTTGAAGCTCTTACGTTTCGCTCTAATTTCTCTTCAGCCCTTGCCAGGTCACGGTATTAAAATTTGCATGTAATTGTTATTGCTGCTGCTGTTGTTGTTGTTGTTGTTGTCGTAGTTGATGCGCATTTGAAATGTTATTTGTTTTACATTTACAATTACTATACATTTTTTTTCGTTGGCTATGTTTATCTATCAGAAATATTTTGTATTTCTTTTGGCGCTCGTTGGCAAAGCGTGACGCCAGTCCCGTTCATCTGCCCCTGCTCTACATTGCATTGTTGCCAATTAATTTATTGCATGAGCTTTACGTACATTTTTCGTTTTGTTTATTTTCTCAATAAACAAATGCATACAAAACGTTGCACACACACACACATACAAATCATGTGATTGGTTGCGCTTGATGTCCGTTAGATGGCGCTTCGTAAATTACATCAGCACAGACTAATGAGCTTGACCTTTTGCTTTTGCTTTTGCTTCTTATTTTCTTGTTTTTAGTGGTCTCTGCCATTAGAGATGCGCACATAGCTAAAAATTTTTGGCATTTCATGTGCTACAAGTACGACACATATAAAAAATAAAATATTATCTAAAATCTTTGCATGTAGATAACTTAGATGTTGATATTGATTATATAATTAGAGTATACGATAGTCGTTAACATCACGTTTGCATCTTACAACCGCGCCCACGATACCTATCTGCTTAACACACATACACACACACACACACACTGTACGTGGAAATGCATGTATGCAAGCTTCAGCTTACGCAGCGCTGCCAGGAGCGCAGCCCTTGGCTTGACGCTGCTGACCTTCTATACATGCACACATGTATGTATATATGTATGTACATATGTACGTACATACATGTAGTATATGTAGTAAATGTGTGTGCATGCGCAGATTGCGTTAAATAAGCCTAAATTTCTCTCACGTGAGAGAGAATGCGACAAAATGCCGGCCGCAGAATCAGCATCTGAGCGCAGCTCGTCATACCTTGCTTGCAATATATATTCATATGTATGTATGTACATATTGTATATTCGCTCTTGCTCTCATATCTGCATGCTGACGGCGCTCTGACAACAATGGGGTGATTTGTGTATCATACACTCTCTTTGACAATTCTGTCTGTGATGTTTATTCGCCGTGCTGCAGTCGCCGTCTTTATATGGCGCCCGTTTTACTATTGCCATTTATCAACAAATTTTTGTATAGCATTGAAAAAAAATAAAAAAAAAAAAAATTGACATTGTATGTATGTATGTATGTACATACATGTATGTACATATATAATATTCGCCGCAATATTGAATTCCACATGCTTGCAAATTATACTGTGCGCTTGGTGGTTGCTTGCAAGCTTAACAAACATCCATCCACTGTGCATATGTATGTACATTATTCTGTTATTGAGCCCACTGTAGCTCACCCGCAAGCAAGCAAGAAAGCAACCTACCACCGGGGCGGCATGCAAAACCAACACCAAAAGCAGCGACAGCTGCGTCGTGACGCTTTCGCTGTTCGCTGCAAGCTAACGGTACTGCTGCTGTGAATTTCATAATACCTTACACGCAGAGACAAAGACAGAGACAGAGTAACAAGAGCAGCAGAAGCAGAAGCAGCAAAAACAGAACTAAAAGCAAAGAAAGCGTCGGCATTAGTTTTCATATTATTTGTGTAAAGAACGCATCGCGTGTTGTTAACGGGACTTCTCCGGTATTTGTCAAGAATTTTTATTTTAAATATTTTGCGAATTTATTTGCGAATAATAAAACTACTAAAGAAAATAAAAGCATAATAATTATTTTTATTTTTGTTGTTGTTCTTGTTCTTGTTGTTGTACAAACATATATACATACGTATGTACGTATAAACTTATTTTACTATAAGCAAACAACACGCAATTCGCCTGCTGCGTTATATTCTGTGCATGTGTGGTGCGACTGTGTCTGTGTGTGTGTCTGTGTCTGTGTGTGTAAAAGCGAAAGCAAAAGTTATAAAGCACACGCACAACATCAACAACAACAATTCACAAAAAGTGCAAAAAGTGTTTGGAAAACTTTTACCAAACGCAACAACATGTAAAACGTTTACGAAAATTTGGCAAAAATCTTTGCGCGACTGCGAAATCAAGGTAAGCCTCTTCACGCACCTCTCCCGCTCACTCTCTCTCTCTTTCTTCATGTTTCTCTCTTTCTGTGTGTGTGTGTGTGTGTGTGTGTGTGTATACATACATAGTATTTATTTATGTTAAGTAAGAGGATGCAGCATTAGCTATTACCTTGCTGAAAGTTTTGTTTGTTTATTTCTTAATGCGGTTGCTGTTGTTAGACATTCACACACACACACACACACATACAAACAT
>JBAMBR010001703.1:0-13235 GCA_037044475.1 Zaprionus obscuricornis
GCCACGCCCACAAATTATATATATGGGCTGTCCAACGCCTGCATATTTCGCATGGCAGCAGATAATTGCCTGCAGATTTTTGAGTCATTTATTTTGACACTGGCATCCGAAGCTTCGTTTTGGGGCAACAGGCGGCTAACTAAGCTGAGTCATTGGACCTCCAGGAGCGTGGCGCGGCAGAAGGTTGAGAATTGAGAGTAAGAGCTGATATTGGTAGCCTTCGAGCAGCAGCTGCTTAATTTGACAAATTCGCATGACGCATGACAAGACAAGAGCCTGAGGCAGTGGCAGCGGCAGATGCAGAGTATGAGACGATGGCCGAGGCTAATTAGGCGCCGCCAACGAAGCAATTCGACTTCTTGTTTTGTTTTGTTTTGTTTGGTTTTTTTTTTTTTTTTGACTTTTCCAAGAATTTTAAGTCGTAATTTTTTATGAAGTCCATGGCATACCATGCATCATATGCATAACAAAAATAACAACAATAAAAAAAATAACAATAACAATAACAATAATAAAAAAAAAAAAAAAAAACAAGAGAAGACAAGTGCCGCCTGCAAGTTTGTTTGCGTTGCGTAAACAAATAATTAAAATAATGTGACGAGGTCTCAGCTGCAGCTGTAGTTGCTGCTTGCTCTTACTTGCTGCTGCTTGCTGCTTGCTACTGTTGCAGTTGCCAATGCCATTTGCAGTTGCAGCTGTGTTTGCCATCAAGCGAATCCAAGAAGTTTCAACACGATGGGAAACTTTTCCAAGTTATTTCTTATTTTTTTTCTTGGCCCAATTTTCAAAGCCAATGCAATGTGTTCTGCATATGCTGCGTAAAGGCTTGACTAAAGCTTTTAATTGTTGTTCTCTGTTTTCACTGTTTACTCTTATTCTTTTTTTGTTGCCGCTGCTGCTGCTGCTGCTGTTTTTGTTTACCAATATGCGTCAGCTGTCGCCAACGCACAGAACGACCCTTAAACGACCCCAAAAAAATAATAATAACAACAACAACAACAACAACAACAACAGCGACAACAACGACGACTAGAAGCATTTAGTGAATTGTTCTTTTTGTTGCCGCTAATTGATTTATTTACTGTTGAGAGGGTTGTGCCGGGGTTGGGGTTGGGGTTTGGCTGCTAGCGGAACTTGTGTGTGTTTTGAAATAAGTAATTTTATGCTAATTTGCTTGTTAATCATGCGCTGCTCGCAACTGTATTTGCATGTATGTCCCTCTCGCTCTCTCGCTCTCTCTCTCTCTCTCTCTCTCTCTCTCTCTGTGTATGTGTTTGTTTGTGTTTAAGTGCCATTATGCTTGTTGCCGCTCGCAGGCAACACAAATGAAGTGTGAAGTGTTGGCAGCCTTGCTCTTGTTGTGGTTCTTGTTTTTATTATTGCTGCTGCTGATGCTGCTGATGCTGCTGTTGCTGTTGCTGCTGTTGTTGTTGTTGTGCATTGATTGCTAATGAGCATGAACATTTCGATGATTTAATGCGGCGCTCTTTAGCCCAAATTGAACGTCGTGACAGCGCAAAAACAAACAACAATAAGCAAAAAAGATTGAAAGACTTCTCATGCACTGCATCTCCATCTCTCTCTCTCTCTCTCTCTCTCTCTCAAAGCAGTTGCTTTATCTTGCCTTTGTATAATGCTGCCACTGACATAAACCAAAAATTTTTTGTCAGCAAGTTCAATTTCAGGCTCAAGTGTGGCAAAGACTGCAAAGACACCAAAGAATCCATTGACAATATATCAAGTATACGCTTGTTTATAGCCACGCCTGAAATCGAGCCCAGAAAACGATTGCCCAGAGACACTATGCCAAAAAGAAAGCCAAAAACGAAAGGCAGAGAGAAGAAGCAGTAGTAGAAGTCGAAATAGAATTGTATATGAGCATGTGTGTGTATCAGTTGGCCAGACTGCCATAACTCAAAGGCGGCGCATTCAATTTGGCTGCAGGCAGCAGCAGCAACTCAATACACCTCATCACATGCTCATGGCCTGCTCCCTTGTCCCTCTGTCAACTAACTTTGCATACATATGTATGTATTAGTATGTGTATGTGTATGCGTGTGTTTGTGTTTATGTGTGTGTTTGTTTGAGCTCCTTTTTGGCCATTTTGTAGCTATTTTATTTTATATTTATTTGGCGCTTCTTTTGCCATTTTGTGCTGTGACATTTCAACGCTGCTTCGCTTGGCGCTTCCACGTCTGAGCGACAAAATCCGCTTTTACGAGTTTATTTATATGCAAAATATGTAAATTTACGACCATCAGTAGCAGTAGCAGTAGCAGTAGCAACGACAACAACAACAACAACAACAAGCAATAGCTGTACTGTGGTAGCAAATAAGGCTTGTACTAGTATTTTATGCATAGTACTGCATACTTTTTGGGCGTGTGTGAGTGTGTGTGTTTAGATTTACAAGTGCGATTCCGATACTAGTCAACAAACACAAACAAACACACACACACGTACACATACATAATATATAGATAGAATGGCTGAGAGTGCATGAGAGAGACAGAGAGAGTGAGAAAGAGAACAAAACTGAGGCAAATTTAGTTTATGTGCACGTTAAACTTGAACCCAAAATTCAAAATTTATGCATACAAATATTGTCAAGCATTTTTGACACAAATGAAATGAAATACTTTACCACTTGGCAATAATTTAGATAATTTTGTTGATGTTGTTTTTTTTTTTTTTGTTTTTAATTAAAACCACAGCTGACAAACAATGAGTAAATACACAAATACACATATATACATGTATATGTATAATAAATAGTTTACATACGTATTGCATTGCGGCAATTTATGGCTCGCTGGCGATAAATAATTTTGAAAACTGCAACTGCAACTGCAACTGAAATGCAACTTCAAATGCGGCAAATGTAATTCTCTCTAATTTATTTACTCTGACTGATGCTATTTATGGCATGTTATATTCTCATTGTTATTGTTGTTTCTGTTGTTGTTGCTGCCATTTTCAATTTGCGACAATTTATTGCAACATATTATGCAAATCCAGTTCTAATCACCGTTGCACAGCGCACACATACACATACAAAAATATAAGAAAAATAAAAACAAAAAACATAAAAACAGAAAAATACAAAAAAAAATAAAAAAAATTGAAAAAATATTCAAAATAAAACTGTATATGTTGGTAAATTAAAATTTAATAAATATGCAAATTGTGCAAATTACAATGTTGCGACTGCATGCAACGCCCATTTCCGTCACGCCTTCAGTCAACTAATTTTCAATTAACGCTTAGACAAAAATATATTTTCACAAGTCACAAGGGTCACACGAGACTTTTGCTGGTCAAAATAAAAGCAAACGGCGCCACGAAGTGGAAAATGTTACAAAACCAAATGAGCTGCCAGTGAAGGGCTGCACATGGAGTCGCGGCTGGTGGCAAATCATTGATGAGGGGGTTGTAAAATATGCACAAACGAGTTGATTACATGTCTCAAATAGATTTGCCGACAAAAAAAAAAAAAAAAAAAACATTTCATGGAATTTTGTTTACTGCGAATTAGCAGTGAAAAAAAAAAAAAAAATACTGGCAAAGACCAATTGCAAAAGCAAAGGCAATGTCAAAAGCTAAAGGCAAAGGGCGATTTGCCGTTTGTTGTTTCGCATGTTCAAGTGATAAATTCAATTTTCCACTTGAACGCAAAAACCGTTTCACGCCCAACCCACACTACCGCATCCCACTAGCACAGCGCTGGCCCCCTGCCATTGTGTGACTAATGGCGCTTGCTTGTTGGCGGCATCGGCGGCAGCAATCAAACAGAAATCATAAAGGCGTGTTGCCTAAACATAAACATAAACAGGCGGTCTGGATCGCCGCCTCGAACAAAAGGTTATACGACCCTGAAACGTTCACCCAAAGGCAGAGTCAGCAGCTTCGGCTTTGGCTTTGGCTCCGACTAACTTTACTTTATCCCAAAACCCTTCCCTTAACCGTACTGCTGCCCCTTCTTTTAACTGGCCAGCAGCGCATGCCGAGCGGCGATAAAAATTACAAAAGCTCACGCTACGCTCATGTCTCCAATGCTTCCAATGGCAACAGCAACATCAACAACAACGACTTCAATTCTGTACATCAACATTGACTCCAATAGCTGCTTTTATCCATTGGGTGCACTGAAGCGTGGGTGCTGTTAGCTGTTTGCTGTCTGCAGTCTACTCTTTCACTAGTATAATACCAGGCGTGTCCAGGTCTAGTCGAGTGAATCACAATATCAAGTAGCATAAACAAAGAAACATTTAACATGAATCATACATTTTATAGATATAACATTCAATCAATTGTCTCGATATGACACAGCAATGGGTTTACATGCCAATTATACTCTATATCTTAGGCTAATAAAATATCATTCAGCGAAGTAATCAAATTTCTGTGATAGAAGCTGAGACTCTATATTTCATAAGAATTATTTCTTTTACGAAATGAAAACATGTTTGATATTTAATTTAATTATTTTTTTTACATTTCAGCAAATATTTTATACTGATAATAGTGTTACAATATTAATATTCGTTGGCTATTCTACTACTATTCTACTACTGTTCTACTACTATTCTACTATGAAATTTCTAATGCTACTACTATTATTTTATAAATCTTTTTACCACTTTTCTAGTGCTATACTTATAATATTCTTCTACTTTTTCTACTACTTTTTCTACTACTATTACATTAGTATTTTACTACTTTATTATTAATATTGTACTAATAATCTATTCTTATTTGACTACTATTCTACTACTATTCTACTACTATTCTACTACTATTCTACTACTATTCTACTACTATTCTACTACTATTCTACTACTATTCTACTACTATTCTACTACTATTCTACTACTTTCTACTACTATTCTACTACTATGCTACTACTATTCTACTACTATTCTACTACTATTCTACTACTTTTCTACTACTATTCTACTACTATTCTACTACTATTCTACTACTATTCTACTACCATTCTACTACTATTCTACTACTATTTTACTACTATTCTACTACTATTCTACTACTATTCTACTTCTATTCTACTAGTACTATTTTACTAATATTTTACTACTAATCTACTACGATTATTATTTACTTTCTATATTATTTCACTACTTTATCTACTACTATTCTACTACTAATTACAACATTTCTTTTACCATACGTCTTATATTCTACTACTATTTTTTTACTACGTTTTCTACTACTAATCTAAAATTATTCTATTACTGTACTACTAATATTTTACTACACTTTGACTACATTTGCGACTAACAATTTACCTCTTTTCTACTACTATTTTTAACATTTTTTTCTGCTATATTTTTTATATTCTGCTACTTTTCAAATACTTTTTCTACTACTTTTCTACCACTGTACTACTAATAAACTACTAGTATGTTAGAACTTTATCTAACAATTTTTTACCTTTCTTTTCTACTACTATTTATAAAATATCAAAACTTGATCAGTTAAATTTTTTATATATATTTTTTTTACTTGGAATTTTTATATAAATTTTAAAGTAAAATCAGCAAAAAAAAAAAAAAAAAAAGAAAATCAACTCATTGAACTACTGTCAACAGTAT
The DNA here is from genome assembly GCA_037044475.1 of Zaprionus obscuricornis. Classification (NCBI taxonomy): domain Eukaryota; kingdom Metazoa; phylum Arthropoda; class Insecta; order Diptera; family Drosophilidae; genus Zaprionus; species Zaprionus obscuricornis. The sequence continues at coordinate 5,613 of JBAMBR010001703.1, forward strand.
AAAGTGCTTTACACAAGGATTGCGTGCTGCCAGACATTGCCACGAGCTTTAGATTCTCTTGCCCGTTGAACAAGACCATAATTATTGTCTAAGTATGCTAGTGACATTAAACCAAGAGCCGCCTCTTTTATCAAGCTCTTTTCACTTCCAGTGTTGCTGTTGCTGTTGTTGTTGTTGCTGTTACTCTTGCTTGTTGAGTGATTCGGTCTGATTCAGACCTTTGACCAGTGGCGTTTTCGCTTTTAATGCGATTTTGGCATGTGCGGCAGACAAAAAACGAAAAGTGGCCAAATAAAAAGTGCTCATAAAATTGAATTTTTTATGAGTGCCTTATGCCCGAAAGGGTTAATTTTCGAAAAATAAACCCTGGTGTAGCGAACCGTTAAGCAGAAAAGGCAAAGGCCAAATAACAACAACAACAACAACAACAACAACGATAAGAAGAATAATAACAAGGGGTAGAAGTGTGTATGTTTTAAGGGGGAGGCATGGTTTGTCTCGCCATTTGTTGATTCACACCTTTTGGCATTGAGCCATGCTTTGAGCACTAGGCCTGAGGTGTTGCTAACTGCCAGCAACTAGAGCAGGAGTAGCAGCAGCAGCAGTAATATATAATAGTATGAGGGGCCAGAGTCAGAGCCAGAGCGTTGATTAACGGAAACATTACTCACACAGCGAGGGGCGCTCAATCAAGTGCAAAATGCAAATGCTGTGAGCAGCTAAAAATATCATCACAAAAGGATGTTGTCGACTATAAAAGCGTGTAACTGTAAGTGCCGGCAGCAGCAACAGCAGCAGCAGCTGCTGATGAAGCTGTAGTCGTAGCAATAACAGCAACAACAACAACAATAATAAGAGTCTCTACTCTTTCCCCTTTGACCTGCTGATGCGCTTTGCCATTGGTGTTGCATTTATTGCGCTTGTTAAAGCCAGAGCCAAAGAATATGAAAACGGAATAAAAAGAAACAGCGCAAAAGAGAATGAGAAAGAGAAAGATATAGGTAGTGAGAGGTATGAGATGTAAGATGTGAAGGCTGAACAAAAGGAAAGAGCAGAAGCAAGTTAAAAAGTCATAAAATGATATTTATTTCATTTCGTTGCCGCGTAATGCGGCACTAACTGAATGGTTGCTGCCTCGCGGGTGGCATCAGGCTGCCTCAGAGAATGCTGCCGACAGCGGCGACGACGAAGCCATACGCAGTCGTAGCTGTAAGAGCCAAAAGAAGTTGAGGCAGCAGCAGCAGCAGCAGCAGCGGCAGCAACAAAAGCTGAGGCTAAAGCAGATTCAGTAGCTGGAGATGAAGAAGAAGAAGAAGAAGCATAAGAAGAAGAGGAATAAGAAGCATAAGATGTGCTGTAGATTTGCCTTTTATGTGAAATTTATATTTCAACGCCCAGGCGAACAGTCGAGTCGGTAAAATAACAAAGAGCGTATCTGGTAAATGGAAGGCGTCTCTGTTGGCGTCTCATGGCTCATGGCTCGCGAAAAAGGTTGGGGAGTTGGGCATGGTTTTGGAGGTTTGGGATATAGCATTTTCACACAACTATTTGCCGCTTTTATAGAGTTGAAGCTTTGACTTTTTTTTTTTTTTTTTCTTTTGCCAATGGCTGCTGCTGCTGCTGCTGCCAATGGGCAATGGAAAATAGAGAAAATGAGAAAAATGGAGGAAAAAAAAAAAACTGGCAATGGAAATGCGCTACAGCGTTGTGGCTTTTTAATGTTTTCTTGTTAAAGTTTATTGAAAAACTTTGGACAGTCACGTTTGAGTAGTCAGCGGGCGCAGTAACTTATAACACTGAACAGATACAGATACAGAAACAAATACACACAAACACAGGCACACACACACACACACACACACACACACACACACACACCATTGGGTATTGTACGGCCAGAAATGAAACAGCTGCACGAGTGCACGCCCCAACGCCCATGAAACTGGAGCAAAGCAAAGCAAAAGCGATATTTTCCCGTTTCCCCCTTTCCACAAAACAAAATAAAAAAAAAAAAAAAAAAAAAAACTTACAAATATTACATTTTTCTCATGCTTGTTTTTTGGTTTTTTGTTTTGTTTTGTTTTGTTGAAAGATGAACCGTTGTCAGGGGCGGCGGCATAACTTGTGGGCGTGTTCATGTTTGTTCATAATTGAAATTTCGCGCTAAACAGGAAACGGCATTATTTCCCCTTAGCATTTATAGCCACTTGTTGTTTTTTTTTTTTGTTTCTTTTGCTGCCTGAAAGCTTTCGCATTGCAAGTTATTGCACTAAAGTTGTCGAAGTGGGGCAATTGTGGGACTTGAGCAAAGAAGCAAGCCGCACAAGTTGGCGGGGGGATGGTCAGATCTGCTGCGGACAATGCAGTTCATAAACAAGACAAGCAAATGCAATACTACTGCAATATTTATGTTGCTTTACCGATGGCAGTGGAGAAGTCGCAGGAGAGAATGTGGGAGAAACTGCATTGAGGCAAACGACAAGCACATGTTTTTCAACCTGCAAGGCTTTTCTTTACATTTTCTCTTTTCTTCTGTTCTGTTCGTTTCTTTTGTTTCACTAGAAAAATCTTTTTGCCTGAGTGAGTTTCAATATTGAACAAGAAAACACAAGAGAAATCTGAAAGAACAAAAAATAAAAAAAATAAAAACGAATAAAAAAGAAAAAGTAATGAAAATCTATATTATATGCATCATATTGGCATCGATTCTGTTATCTGCTGAGGCTGCTCAAATGCTATTTGCTTTTGCTTTTGTTTTACATATTATTGTCTTTTATTTTGTGTTATCATATTTACAGTTAGCTAGAATGTGTCATAAGGATAACATTTAAGCCTGTTAAAGAGAGACACAGTGCAACGAAAGTGTTGACTAAATTATGCGCTCTATATTCATATTTCTGCTGTATTTTTTGACGAGTATCAAGTTATTTTAGTCTATTTATAGTATATGCGCTTCTTCATATGCAAAGCTTTATACATATATTAATGTATGCTACCAAAGTTATAGTAGAAATATAATAACTATTGCAAAAATGTAGCCAATGCTTTGATTTATGTTTCATTTCTTACTCTGAAATGTTAGATCATCTATCTGTGAATTTTATTTTTTTTCTTCGATATTTCTCTGTCTGTTCACTTGCATTGCGCTATCTCATACTATACTATTTCTCTATTATTCTATCCCATTTATTTTGCTCTTTTGCTGCATGCTAGTATGTCGACCCGTCGACTATGTCGTCTGTCCATGTCCATGTCGTCTGTCTTTGTCGTCTGTCAAGATGCATTGCCAGTTGTTTCCACTTTGTATTCTTGCCCTCAGACTTTATATTCAGCCCAACTCTCATTCTCTTCTCTCTACTGTCTCTCTCTGTGTGTCTTCTCTCAGTTATAGCCTTATGGCGCTCCTTCCATCATGCACACTATCCTGATGCACGTAGCATACAGTGTGGCACACTGCAGCAGCGAGTGCATAGTGCAGTGTGACATGTGCTTCCTCTGTTATATTTTTGTGTTCTGTTCGCATCAGCAACCCACAATATTTTTGCTGTTATTTTCCACATGTGAAATTGAACTTTGCATCTTGCAACTTGGCATGCAACGACGTGCAAGCTACAAATACAACGATGCAACATGATTTTTTCTTTTTTCTTTTTTTTTTTGCTTTTTTTTCATCTTTTTTTTTTGTTGGCCGTTCCATTGCTGCACTTGACTTGTGGCGCTTCTCAGCTCTCTCTCTCACTCTCTCAGTCTCACTCATTCCCCCCCTAATTTCTGCTCGCTCCCTTTTGGCGCTTGTGACGTTGTTTTGACACTGAGAACGCGCGCGCGTGTTTATAAATAAATTTATAAGTAAAATGTATACATGTGTCTGTGTGTGTATGTGTATGTAAATATATTTGGAAAATATTTCCACGCTGCTTGCATGCCGTTTCTTAGTTCCCCCTTCTTGTTGCATTCGCTCACATGTGTCGCATTTGCTGGAACATACGAAAAAAAAAGGGGGAAAAAGAAGCAACAGCAGCAGCAGATGGAGTAGTAGGAGGTGTGGTGTGGTGTGTGGGGGGAAGGGGTATGCCAACGAAACTTGCACCCTTCAGTGCTTCATGGCTTGTTTCCTTTGAAGTTCATAGAAATTAAGAAAAAATCAATTTACAACATAAATGATGCGCTGATGAGGAGTAAAAACAAAATACGAAGTCGACAACGACGACGACGACGACGACTTCGCTTTGACTTTGTTTTAAATGTTTACATTACGCATTGCAATTGAACGTGTGCGTGTTGCCTGTGATCTGAGCCGCCACGCCTCCTTGAGACGCAGGGTTGTTGGCGTTTTAAGTGTATTTACTTGTCATGATTGTTGTTGTTGTCGTTGTTGTTGTTGCTGCTGCGCGTGTTGATTGCCCATCAAAACAAAGCTAGTAGCATGAGACGCAGCAGGTCGAGGCACAGCTTGAGATTTGCATAGACGTGGCAAAAACAAATCCACTGCTAATGCCACAAGAGCTACAGTTCAATATATAGCTTTACTTCTAGTTGTATTTGTATATGTGTATATGTGGTGTGTGCGTTCATGTTCGTGTGTATTGCTAGGCGAAAAAACTTGTGAACATAAAAATAGCGACGATTATGATGAAAATATTCATGCGACAAACGGAAACCATCCCCATACTGATGGCAAGTGGCAAGTGGCAATGTCACAGAGTAGAAATTGCATAGTTCTCGCAGCATGTTTCCAGTTTTCTCTCTCACTCACACACATACATTAGTATGAGTTGTTTATGTGGCAACGTTACGCAGCACATTCGAATTCCACTTAAAGCATCAGCAGTATATTCTGCCAAATGTATTACGAGAGGCAGAGAAAATACTAGATGTAAACTATACGAAATATATATATATATATAGTATGTAGACTTGAGATTTGAAATTTCAAATCCTTAAAAGTCTGATGGAAATGGTCGGCAATTTAAAAGCTCTTGTCTCTCTACTCGAGTGGCGTACAGCGCGCTATGCGACCAAGCGATTGCTAATAAAGCAGCAGCAACATACACATATAATTAAATTTAATGCTCGACTCACCGACCAAAAACCAATCTATGTCTATGTTGACAAAAAAGAGACAGCTAGCAGATGCAAAGTATATCCCATAGAGAGTGAGAGAGTAACTGTGAGTTTTTAGGTAGGGGAATTCTAGAAAATGTCTAAATCCAAGCATCGAAATTCAATTTAATATAAAATCCCGCGCGCAACGCAACGCATCGGCAACGCAAATGCCAAACGAAATAGAAAATGCCAGAAAATGTGTGTCTCGCTTTTTTGGCCAAAATCCTGTCATAAATTCTATCTAAAAACCAGACCATAGAAAGAAACGTTTTTGGGGCCAGAAGGCAGCAGTAGCAGCCGCCAACAAAAGACAGACGACAACGAACAGTGAGTGAGAGAGATAGAGTGTGAGAGAGAGAAAGATATAAAAAACGAGAGACACCCAAAAAGAAAATATGCTGATGTCGATGTCGAATTATGATTTGTTTTTTTTTTTCAAGTGGTTGGGAGGCTACAAAAAAAAACAAAAAAAAAAGAAAAATAGAAAAAAAAAATAAAAAAAAAAAAAAATAGAAGTAGAAAACGAGATGCGTGCATAGAGCATAGAGGGAAGCATAGTCCGCACAGGGTTGTTTTGGGGGATTTGAGATATGCCCGATGCTCTCGATGCTCTCGATACTCTCGTTGCTCAATGCCAACTGCCTAAAAATGTTCAGTGTGTTGTTGCTGTATTTTGCCTCAAGGTTAACTCAGATGTACAATAATCTGAGCGTAAACTACAACAACCAGTTGATGGCATCGTAAAAAGCACTGGGAGCGGGCGGCAATGCGATGCCAAGTCACAACAACATAAAGACACACATACTCACACACACACACATACATACGCATATACGCACATATGCACATACACTCTACACATACTCAGACACATGCTCGACCTCGCAAATTATAAAGTTGTTTGGCCAAAACTGCTGCCTGGCAAGTTTTTGCCATTCAAGTTTTCCATTTTCTACACAGTTTCTTTATATTTCTGTTTTTCTTTTTTTATTTTTTTGATTTTTTTTTTTTTTTTGGAAAAACTGCTGCACGTTTTTATGTAACGCATATTGATAAGCATTTTGGCAATCGGTGAATGATTTGCAAGTTTGCACAAAATGCTTGCACAAGCCACGATTTTTGTGCAAACGTGTGCGAGAATATCAAGACTTGAACTTTTTGGCATACTTTTGCATAGCATCTAAGCTATGCTAAAGTGTGAAAGAGATGCCAAACACTAGAGCGAACGTATGTTGAAGGAATAAAACGAAACATGAAAGCAAAGTTATATTTGGCAGCTCGAAGATTTTATACCCTTGTTCCTATGACAGCTATATGATATTGTAGTACGATTTGCACCAAATTTATATGAGACGTATATATTGCAACGTAGCTTAGATCTGATAAGTTTCACTAAGATATCTTGAAAGACAAAAATGTTTTTTATACAAAAACTTAATTTTCGACTGATCATTTCTATGGCAGCTATATGATATAGTGGCCCGATTTGGATCAAATTAACATGAGACTTGTAAGTCGGCAATACATTCAAATTCTGTAAGTTTCAGCAGGATAGCTTACAAAACGTAGAAAAACTATAATTTTTGTCCGATCGTTTCTATGGCAGCTATATGATATAGTAGTCCGATCCAGACAATTTTGACTTATGTACAGCTTAGGGGTATACGGAGTATGTGCAGTAAGTTTTAATGAGATAGCTTTAAAACTATGAGACTTGGGTTGAAACAGACAGACAGACGAACGAGCATTCAGATTTTCATTCTCCTGTTGAGGCTGATCAAGAATATATATAGTTTATTGCCATGTCTTCTAAGAGGTGTTACAAATTACTGATCAAAATGAATATACCCACAGCATGGGTATAAAAAAGTGTAGCCGTATGTTATACTATGTCTAAAGTTTAAGAAGTCTGAGCTCTGCACGGCTTTACATAACTCAATTTTAATATTTATTTATAACGAAATAAATATGATTTGAAGCTTTCGTCTTTGATTGCAGCTTCACTTATTTTACAAATATAAATAGTATATATATCATATATATACTATATATATATATATGTAGTTAGATATGCAAGTTATATAACATTGTGTACTTACTGTTCTTTTGAAAATCCTGTGATTCTTCTTCGGCTCGTGCAGCATCCGGTTGCAGGCAGAGCAGAAACAACAATAACATCAACGACATGAGAATTGAAACCGTTGTGTTGCACCTCGTTCGACATTTGCGATGTGTATTGTTTTGTTGCTGTTGTTGTAGCTGTTGCTGCTGTTGTTGCTTGTCGTCGTCGTCGTCTTTTTGTTTCCGTTGTAGTTGTTGTTGTCCATATGTATAGTTTACTGTTGTAAGCTCCATTTTGTTGCTGCTTGTTGTTGTTGTTGTTGTTTGTTTGTTTGCGTTTGCTGTCATTAAAAACTGCATAGCTGACATTGCGTTGTGGTTGAACGCAGAGACGTCTCGTCATTTATATAGACAACTTCAATTTTCTCAAATAGTCAAAGTAATGAAAACTCAACG